>VKKT01000071.1:251934-264087 GCA_008038995.1 Haliotis laevigata
TTAATAATATGTCAAACTTCAACGTTGATTCCACGTCGGATATCTACGTCTAAAAAACTTTCTTATACAACCATGGAACAACCCATTTTCAACGTTTATAATATGTCAAACTTCAACGTTGATTCCACGTGGGATATCTACGTCTAAAAAACTTTCATATACAAGCTTTTTTCAACGTTGATAATAGGTCAAACTTCAACGTTGATTCCACGTCGGACATCTACGTCTAAGAAACTTTCATATACAAACTATTTTCAATCTAATTTCAACGTTGAGGACCAACCTATTCTCAACGTTGAAACAGCGTTGATGTGCCTGCTGGGTAGATCATGCTGGTCTAGACACAATACCATTCAAACAGATGTATACCCCAATTCACCTACTCACTTACACTATGCTGTCTATTTCGATCCCTCCAGGTACCCATTGGTTGTGGGAAATCGTCTCCATGCTCAGGGCCGGTAACTCTGAGCACAACAAGAAGGCTTAGGAAATCGCCATGTTGGGGATGCCGAAGCTTGAGCGGGCTGATGAACTCTCCTACCCGAGAGTTTTAAATTCCCATCTATATTTCCGTCATCTGCCAGAAAAGCTGGTGGAGAAGCAAATAAAAACAATCTTCATCATGCGAAATCCCAAAGATGTTAGCGTATCCTATTATAACCATCTCAACGGACGAAAAGTGAGCGTTAGGTTTGACGGGACGTATTCAGAATTTCTGGAAGGAAAAGGTGAGTGATGCTGTTACGTCATACCAAGCCTCATGATCATAACAGAGTGGGGTGGTATAATGAGTTCATCACCATACATTTACCTGTTTATATTAATCTGAAGGCATAATTGCTATATTTAATTAACATTTACAGAAAACAGCAGATATAATACTTGTCCTTGTCTTCAACCGTTAAACCTAATATAGTTTACGTTGTCTCGTTTAAGGCACCACAATTCACTGTGAAGTTTGTGATCGTGGGTTTGAAACCCGGTCATGTTTATAGGCTTGCTAGCACATACCCGTCCTCGTGGGTTTCATGAAGGAGGAAACGTATGGGACCTGTGTCACTTCGGGCTTTCGTCCCCCTTTTAATACGGAAGCCGTGAGTCGACTGATGTGCCTTTTCAAAGCAGGAGTATTCCCTCACTCGCCCATGCAGTTAATGATTGGATTCCAAAATTCGTTTTATGGTTCTCAATGCAAGCATTTACGCGTAAAATGTCATAATGACAACATGTTTACCGTTACTCTAAGGAGTGTACCGATCAAAAGTCTATTGCAACGCCTAGCGTCTAGAACTTTATGATTGTCATGGAAACAGACAACTTCTTTCGCTGAAAAGAGAGTCCAAGTGAGATACCAGATGCAGGTTTACCGAAATGCTTCCTGTCATTTTCCAAGTTCATCAGATAAAAGTTTACACACGTTCTGTCGTCGTGAGGATGAAGCGTGGTCTGTGGCGTCTGTGCTTTTGGTTTTAGACTATGTAAGGTCCCGTGTCTGATGCCCGAAAGCCCTGAAGTGCTACTTTTAGAATGTAGCTTCAGATGCCTTGAAGTGCTACTGTTAGAATGTAGTTTCAGATGCCCTGTAGTGCTCCTGTTGGAATGTAGGTTCAGATGCCCTGAAGTGCTACTGTAAGAATGTAGCTTCAGATGCCCTGAAGTGCTACTGTTAGAATGTAGCTTCAGATGCCTTGAAGTGCTACTGTTAGAATGTAGTTTCAGATGCCCTGAAGTGCTCCTGTTACAATGTGCGTTCAGATGCTCTAATTTCTTACGGTGTGTCCGAATGGGTATTTACATGCTGTCAGAAGCTGATGTCATGTGAGCAACATGCTCCGACCTGAATGTTGGCTTGAAATGTTGCGGTGTCAGATCGTTGCTTCCCCTGTGCCATTATTTTCATCGACACATCCGGATACATACATACATGCCATATATAATGCCTTCCATGTTTCAGTGATATCTGGTGATTATGTCGACTACGTGAAGGATTGTCTGCAAGTGAAACAGGACAACCCGGACTTGCCAATGTTAACGTTGTTTTATGAAAACTTGAAAAAGGTTTGTAGTTCACCTAGATACCTTGTCATAATGGTTTGCTCGGTACACTGTTTGAAGATTTGAATGTAAACACTGGTGGTCCATCACAACAATTGATGACGTTCAGCAGGATACGTTTAATAAACTCGAAATTCGCAGATAACTGCGCCATGTGCATGTCATCTGTTGAGGTGATCATTGATATGATGCGTGTGATATTGCCTATAACACCCGTATCCAGGGTATCAACATCGATCATCAATTTCTTGCTTATTTGAAATACCATGAAACATAAGTGCCTAAATCCGGTTGCCTGCCAAATGTATTGTACTGCTGTCACAGGGTTTGAGAAAATTGGCGAGTGTTTTGTTAGTTTGCATTTCTCGTTTAACAATCTATTGATGTATGGAAGGTATATCATTAGTTCCTTGGGTATATGATTATAAATCTTTAGGTAACTGTAAAGGCGCTTATGTGTGATTTAAACGTACGTTTATCTTTAGTGTACTGGACTACCCATAATTCTATTTTTCTATAACATTTTTTCGGGATGATAACCCTTATTTGGTTGATTTTAGGATCCTGTTAAAAACATCAGAGCGGTTGCCGAGTTCCTTGGATTGTCTGTCAGTGAGGAACTATGTGAGCAAATAGCAGACGCGTGCAGCTTTAAGAAGATGAGGGCCGCTGACACTGAAGTCAAGCAGCATACCGGTAATCCGTCCGACGACTGGAAGGAAGGTCACCAAGGAATGTATAGAAAAGGTGAGATTGGCCTTTGGCCCGGTTTGTCATTGTTTTATACGTGCCCCTCGTACGTTACATTAAGAACGAGGATAGAAAGGGTCTAAGTAGTAAGTACTAATGATGTTTCTTGTTTTGAGACATACGTGGGTTGTAGTAGGTTAATTTCCTGTCTCTGGAGCCTTGTGCCTTCGGGTCCAAACAACAAACGTGCTTTTGCATCCTTCTAGTCGAAAGGGATTATGAACAAGCATAATAGCATTTTCAAAACGTTCAAGGGCAAGGTTAACAGGATAGTTACTCGAGGACGTCCTGGTCTCTGTTCATACAGTTCCGGTGGTTTGGTACCGTTGTCACAGCCGCCAAACACCATAGTGAGTTACATTGAAGTGGACCTCACGAATGACGTACTTAGGGAGGTAATCATGTATCACTGACTATCGTGCATTACTTACCTTTGGACTTTATGTGCTATTTCAGGTGAGGTTGGGGATTGGAAGAACTGGATAACAGTTGCCCTGAACGAAAAAATTGATGACGTCATTGAGCGCCGATTTGAAGAAACGGGATTTGTATTCACGTATGAATAACGGGTTATATGGTGATCATGCGGTTGTGGACACTGAATGCCAAATAATATCCGGGATATATCTTTGAATATTCATCTTCTTGTTGTTTGTTCATGTCAAACCAGAGACTGACTGACTGAGTTTGGTTTTACGCCGCTTCTAGCAATATTCCAGCAATATCACGGCGGGGGACACCAAAAATGGGCTTCACTCATTGTACCCATGTAGAGATTCGAACCCGGGTCTTCGGTGTGACGAGCCAACGCTTTAACCACTAGATTACCCCACCGCCCCTCAAACCAGAGAGTTTAACCTCTGACTGTTATAAATTATATCGCTGACACTGAAATCGAGTTAAAGTTGGGAAGAATCAATCAATGTGGTTACAGTATGGATGAGTGGGTGAGTTGTATTTTTGCTGTGCCATCAGCAGTTATTCATGTTTTATTCCCTTTGCATGTCAACAATCTGGTAAAGGGGCTTCGGCTTGTAAACGGTATGTTTCCAGTGATGTATCTGGACCTGCCCTGAAGCTAACACTAAAACAATTCTCAGTACAGTGTCCTTCTTCAAAACCTTTAACATCTATATACCATCCTAAAATAAGACCATTATTAACAAATCATTCCTTACAAGGCTTTTTGCTTTGCTATGGGTTCTGTATTTTGATATTTTAGCTTAGATACAAGTCCGTGGTGCCACTTCCGGAATACTGGATTTATGAACTTTCAGTATTAAGGTACTTCAACAGAAAACACTTAGAAGATCCAAAATGAAGTCAACACTTGTACACTGACCCACCATCCCACCATCCAGAAATAGGAAATCCGTGATGGTAATTTTGGGTGAGTTTGTGTGTAGCTTAGGTACATGCTGCGTGAGTGAGTATGGTTTTACGCCGCTTTTAGCAATATTCCAGCAATATCACGGCGGAGGACACCGGAAATGGGCTTCACACATCGTGCTCATGTGGGCAATCGAACCCGAGATTTCGGCGTGACGAGCGAACGCTTTAACCATTAGGCTACCCCACCACCCCACTGAACGAATCTGTACAGATGATGACCATAAAGGGTTAGATCTCCTTCCCACTTAGAAATGTCAACATCTTCTAATAGATCAAGAGCTTAAAGTACTTGAAGCTTAAAGATGAAAATAAGACCTATACTTTTGGTTTCCTCAGCCACCAAAAATCAGGATTTAACAGAAAAAAGTTTAGAAGCCATCGAAATCCGCTGCCACAATCCTTTGATCAAGACAAATATTTTTCTACAATTAAATTTGTTCCAACGTATTGTGGTGTCTCATAGGCCTTCATAGGCCGGGTGCTCACCCTTTTCACCCGCAATATTTTATATTTTGCAATATGTTTTATCTTGTCATTTTTTATATGTATTTGTATGAGCACGTGCCACCGAAATAAAATATTTGGTGTCAAAAATAAACCCTGGCAAAAATTAATTTTCAGTATTGCCTCCCACAAAACGTTATAAGTAACGAATGTCACAACCTGATGACATCGTGAGAAAGATCACATGCACCATTTCGTTACCTATACCGAGTGTTGACATGTCTGTACCAGTCCAATGGACAGTGTCTATCTGTCTTATACAAAACTTTTAAAACTCTCTCCGTGAACTTTGGGAACGGTCGTAATTTTCTTCTGTGTCATAACAAATAAATAATAGTTCATTTATATTGCGCATTTATCCATGCACATTGCATGCTCAAAGCGCTGACAGATTACCCCTGCTCAACGGGTACATAACACTCCCTGTGGAGAATATAACCGGTCGCCTGTCAGACGCTCAAGGTTCAAATTCAGACTTGCTTAACAACCGTGGCTTAACTTCAACTGATTGTGACCTGAGCTCTACGCACAGGACCATACACCACCGCCATGTACTTGAAAATGAATTTCTAAAAAGCGGTGTTGAGTGTCAACGCATCCAAACCTTTGCGGTTCACTAACTGCCAGGTTCGAGCCCTGTAAAATACATAATTCTGCACACTTTCTTACGTTTACACTGTAATTATATATCTTTGGGACATGGGGTCTTTTCTCTCAATGTTCCCTGAATGAGGACGATCAAAACTATCATGTTTCGACTGAAACTGGCTTTTAACAGCATTTGATAACACAAGGCTGACGCCCTTCATATGGTACACTGAGTGAGTGAGTGAGTGTGTGTGTGTGTGTATGTGTGTGCGCGCGCGCTCGTGCGTGATATATGTATAAATGTGGGATAGTACAGTCCAATGAGCAATCAAACGTGTTTAACTAAAGTTCAGAAAGGAAATAGAAGCATATTATTTATTTAAGATGAATGGCTGCATGTATGATACAAATATTGACAAACAGGAAATTCGCAAGATACGCATCAATCGCTTATCAATTATATCATAACTAATTTGTGCAGATTTGCATTCTCCAGTAGAGAATATGGAACAAAGATGGCTTAAGCCACCACACTGTTTTCGATTCAAACTATATATATGACATCGTTCATGTATGATTTTTTGAGTGCATGTGTGTAACTGAAGTACAAGATGGTACATCTAGGCAGTCTGACAAACAACGTAAATTAGACACCTCCTGCACTTCTTAGGAAGGAAATACATCTTACAGGGGATCTGATGAAGTTAGCAGTGGAAAGGTTCGTGTCACTCACGAGCAGGGTTATTAATCAAAACTGACTATGGATACAAATCGTGCCTTAGATGATTTGACAGCATGACGATATGGCGATGAACCAGTTATGGAGGGTTGTAGGCAAAAGGGCCAAAGGACAAAAGGGCCTAAGTTGAAAAAGTCAAAAGGGCCAAAGGAAAGTCGAAAGGGCCAAAGGAAAGTCAAAAGGGCCATAGGTTTAAGTCAAAAGGGCAAAAGATCAAATTCAAATAAGAACATATAAACTAATATATAGTTTATATGAGTTATTATGTTTGTAATAATATGTAGTAATAACAGTAATAATTTAGAGTGTGATCATCATACATTCAGCTGTTGATAAGTGATCAAATGTTCATATGTACTTCAAATATTCATAACTCACACACATCTTTAAAGTTCACTCCACACATCAGCAGCTGGACTTGTAATTGTAGGAGGCTGAATTCCTTGTGGAGAGCTGGGATCATCATGTACAGTCATAACTGCTGTCTTGTTACAAGCAACGCATTTTACATACATGGTGGTTGAATTGTGGTTGAACTGTTCGTCTTATATAGCATTCTCCGTCATGAGACCAATCACAACTAATTAAAACGTTAATCTTGTTTAGATTACTGACTAGTATAATTGCCACCAGTGAGGTTAAAACCTCTTGTAATTATTAAATAAACAGTTGTATGGTTGACTATACGTATAAAATAAACACTTAACCACTCTGAGATGTTTGAAATAAACAATGCTGAGACACTCTGAGATGTTTAGGATTAGAACTACTGCAACAACATGTAATGAATTTCTTCCAATCTTACCATTTTCTAAATATTTGGCTCTTTTGACTTACATCTCTGGCTCTTTTGACTTTTCTTTGTCCCTTTTGACTTTTCTTTGGCCCTTTTGACTTTTTCATTTTTGGCCCTTTTGTCCTTTGGACGCTGCTTGTAAGACTTTCTGAACAAACTGAAACTTACAGGGTTTGAACCAGTAATTGTACTATAAAAATACTGT
Source organism: Haliotis laevigata (assembly GCA_008038995.1). Lineage (NCBI taxonomy): Eukaryota > Metazoa > Mollusca > Gastropoda > Lepetellida > Haliotidae > Haliotis > Haliotis laevigata. Next base: position 258,967 of record VKKT01000071.1, read on the forward strand.
GTTCTTAACGTGGTCTACGTAACAATATTAAATGATAGTGGGTGAGTGGTGGGAAAATACTATTCACTTACACACTGTCAGCCATCCGATTCTCATACATGATCTCTTGATACAACCACAATCTGCCCCGGACGTCCCATGGGATTTGATGTACAATAAAAATGCCTCAGTAATAGGCTTGAGGAAGTTACGTTCGTCACATCTCTGTACCAATGGCCAAGATGTCTGATGACCCTATTATGTTATGATAACAAACAATAGCATGTGTATGCATTTGTAACTGGCACATCGCTCCATGGCGTCTCAGCTTGGTGATACTGTAGTCACTCGCTGATAAAGATGTAGCCTTCACCTTCGGACGTCATGTTCCAACATTTGAAACTTGCAAACATGGGAATCGATTAAATGGCGTACAATTATTATAATCAGTTTCACGCAATATTCAAAACACCAGTTTAATTTCCCTGTTCAAACTGTATCCTATCCACGTTCTTCAATTACAGGAAAGTGTTGCATGACCTATCCTTAACAACTCACGAAGTAGGTTCCACTCTTTGTGGCTGCCAAGACACATCATACTGCTGCTTACCCGTTGGTCAACGAAAAAGGAGTCCTCTTTTTATAAACATCAAAATAAAAATCGCTCAAAATGCGTTGCACAGCTCGCTACGAAAAGATGTACAATGCTGGAAGCCCACTTTAAGTGTCAGTAGCTATGACACTGCTCGAAAATAGATAAAAGCGACGTTAGCCACACACACTCATTCACTTACAACCATAAAATTTGTATAGATGTTCTTTAATGTAAACAAAGACATCTTACGATCATCTTCTGAGGAAACAACGCGTGAAGTCATATATTATTATATATCCACTGTGAGGGTGTTCAGTTGGGACTTGTAAGAGTTTCGACCCTCAGGTCTGGTCGTGGGTTCAATCATCGGTGGGTGTTATGTTCTAGTCAACACCGTACCCTGGGTAACCAGAGTGGTAAACGTCTTGGACATGCAGTTCGAGCTTTCCTTTAAAGTACCACGTCACAGCCTGATATAACTGAAACAGTTCTAAAAGCAATGTAAACTAAACTCTCTCAAACCCTTACAATATATAATGAATAACGTGTGATGGCAAGTAATGTTTATTTCTCGTGTTCAAATGATAAACAATACTCAAATACAATATATAAATATATGCAGAATCATACTGGATAGTTGCATCGTGGTCTGTCTGGAGGCACTGGTCGCCCATTCCACTCAGGAGCCGCATATAATTATGCAGAGTAATGACGGTAAATATTAGCTGATTTGCTGAACATGGGTTTGATTCCAAGATCTTTTCTGTGCATATGTATTTCTTTGTTTGCACCATGCCATTGCTCGCTCGACGGTTTCAACGAGTTGGTCAGTTAGGCTAATTTGACCCTCAGTGATAAAACGGAAATAGGAAACTGCGTCGAACACATACCACGCTCATTTTATAATAATAAGTTGTTTGATTCGCTTCACGTTTCTATGTCGCCAATTTCACTTTAGGTTTCCACAAAGGCATCTAGACATGATCACATTATAACCCGTTAGCTATTCATAAGTGAATACAATGCCTGTGCCTTCAAATCTTCTCTCTATGACATCATCAAATCTTTCGTTTTCTGCAACTGTTATCCAGTTCTTCCAATCCCCAACTTCACCTGAAACAAAAACATCCCCTTAAGCACTAAGTAAAGATGATTACGTCATATACATATGCATAAACTGGTCAATTGTTCATCTGAAACAACTTGGGAACATATAGTACAAGTGATAACAGGGAAATGCATTGGACATCATTCTTGTCACTCCAAATTTTAGATTAGCTCAATAGGTCTACAATAAAGCTTGTTTAAGTTCTTTTGTAAGTATTACCTGAGTACTCAGGTAAGCAATATCTTATTAAGCCTCCATTGAGAGATGTTATGGCAAAGATATGTGGTCACGGCTTCAAAACATGCAATTAATTACCTGTGTGGGCACATGAATGGACGAAGGTCAAATGATAGCATTCATTTGAAAGAACTGATGCCTCTCTTTCAGGATCCATTGGGATTTCACAAAGCAGGAACAAAACTATTTTCTGTATCAGTCAAAGTAATTAATCGAGTTCAGCTTTGCTGATGGGTCAGTCTGCCAACAGTAAGAGTCTAATATATTGACTCGAGTTTGCTGTTCTTGATTTACCTTTGAAACGCTTGGCCCAAACAGAAACCGACTCCACTAATTCAGACAAACGCCGCATGTTCTTAAATATGAAAATGGCCAACAAGATGCCTTACATTGCAGTTACATTATCTGTGCCCGAAAACGTCTATAATTAGTTTCTCATTTCAGGAACCACCATCAATTTCCTTTTCTCATATGAATTCCAGTCAGTTAGCTTGTTGCAAAACGTCGACTTGTGAGCTGACAATGTAAATTCATTGCACTGATACCAGTCATACAAACAGATGCCGTACCCTAAGCTGACAATGACAATCATCGTTAGTTGTTGAAATATAGTTATATATCTTGAACATCCTCCTACCATATGAGATTACTACTTTAACAGCATTTGAAATATAAAAATCGCCATTTATTGGTCTCCAAAACATGTCAGTTCCTCTTTGTGCTGGATTTCAAAGCCCCTAAATAACAAAGAGAGATGTATTGTTGGGTCTGACAAAGCAGCACCAAATATTTGTCTCATAAAGAGGGACTTTGTCTATGTTCACGTTAAGTATTTGAGAAAAGAGGGTTACATAACATTCTCAAAATGTCAAATTCAAAGCTTGAATTTGTAAGAAACATTTGCCCTTATAACTTTGTACACCACTATTCCTCATGACAAGTTTTGATTCCTTGTTTTACGTGGTATTTATTAATGAAAGTCGCTTGACTTAAATTTGATCTCCCAGGAGTCAAGCTGTTAAACATGAACAAAGTTGCACCTCACCTGGTTTCTGGCCACGGTTCTAAGCATAAGACCACACACCACCACCTTTTGCCATATATTCCCGAATGTTTTCAAAAAAACTTTATCATCTGATATTTCTCTTCCACAGCATTTTAATTCTTGGGCATGTTTTATGGTCGTTGAATAAAAAAATGAACTTCCGTTCAAAATCAATCCTTTCGCTGTATGCAAAGCAATTGAAGTGTTGTGAGGTGACAAACATTGCACGGCTCCGAGGCGGCTGTCTTTTAGTTGAGTGTGCACGGGGACAGCAAGCTATAAATCTTTTGAAATGTTTGCAAACACCTCCTCTTTGCTGCTTCCGGCATGGGACTGTGGCGTTCTACATGATAGTAGTGTGATCTAAATAGTAGTGAGGCGTAGCTACTGCTATAATTCTCGAGAACTGTGTGATAGGTATATGAGGATTGGTTGCTGCGATGTTCGACACTATATCGAGGACTGCTTTGGATTTACGCTCATCTGTCTGCTAACATCGTCCGGCCCCCTCGTCTCAACTGTCGTCAACAAACTTCAATCAGTACATCGACCAGAATCAAGACTGTGGTAACTATAGACATTTAATTATTATTTTAGTTTTTATGACCAAATATTGAGCGGGATAATATATCTCCTTCCCGCATGCTTTCTTCTCCTCCTTGGCAGTTAGTGAGGCCACAAGTTGACCTAACACTGACAACATTTAAAAAACTCAGACACTAATGAACTACCATGTAAACAAGAATTTAATCAATAAAAATTAAATCTGTTACATATGAATCCTTTTTTACGGATGGATCCAAGGATTGTGGTCATTGGGTCCAGAATAATATGGTCTGGAATACCAGATACCAGCTTTATTTTTACAGCAAAAGCAAACGCCATATTAACGGATCTTAAATATATTAAAAACATCCTAAATATAAACAATGTATCATCTTTTCAGACTTCCTTTCATGCAATCAGGTCAAAAATTTATATTGCAGATATCCACTTTTAATCGAAAAAATTGAATTATATAAATATCTTGCTACTGGCCAATACGACTGTTGGTTGCCCAGACATGATGGCATTTCAGGTAGGGCAGCACTCAACATATCTGTGACACCACTTCATATTCCATTCTCAGATTCTAAAGCTGTGAGTAGATCATATATCCGCGATCTAATGCATAAGAAGTGGCACACCAATATCATGGTAGGTATCAGGTAGGTATCAATAAAATACATCTGGTAAAACCAACAATTGACTACACTTAATTGGGTTCTCAGTCCAGATTTGAAGAGGTCATCATGCGACGATGTCGCATTGGCCATACAAGATGTACACATGAATATTTATTGAGAGGTGAAGACCCTCCGTTTTGCATCCCATGTGATGAAAGAATCACGGTCAAGCATGTCCTGCTTAACTGCATTGATTTTTCCATCACAAGGGATAAATATACCAATGTTGAATTTGTAAAAATAATAAATTGTTACATACATTTTGATAAATCATTTGTAAATAGATAAATATTCAAAAATTGGTAGTTTAAAACTGAGATTGTGAGTGACTGTATCCGCACAGGGTGCTGAAGTATTGTAAAATTGTCCTCATGTGGGGGTACATAAGTCCCAACACATTGAAAGTCAATTTAAACATACCACTCTCTTTAATCGTAGAATGTGTGCTATTTTAATTCTTGCAAGACTGCCTAAGCTCAACAGATGAAGGGATGGTGTAAATCCAGTTAGGGTACATGCAGGAAGCAAATGTATTGTAAGTCCCCATGGTTCCTAATATGGTGGTCTACCTTCTGGTGTTGGCAGTCTGTAGCCTGGTTTTATATTGTATCGTCTTCCATTGTTAAACTGTTTTGTTTTTACATACTAGTTTATGTATTTATGTAATCAAACGTTAATTATCTTTTACGTATTGCATTTTAAAACGGAATTGAATTAAACTGTTACATCAATTTTGATAAATGGTTTGTAAATAGATAAATATGCTATAATTCGTAGTTTAATCGAGCAGCTGAGTGAGTGGATGTATCCTCACAGGGGGTGAAGTAGTGTAAAAGTATTGTCCTCCTGTGAGTGAGTGAGTTTAGTTATATGCCGCACTCAGCAATATTCCAGCTATATGGCGGTGGTCTGTAAATAATCGAGTCTGGAC
>VKKT01000071.1:264137-276817 GCA_008038995.1 Haliotis laevigata
GAGCATCGATCTGCGCAATTAGGAACCGATGACATGTGTCAACCAAGCAAGCGAGCCTGACCGCTCGATCCCGTTAGTCACCTCTGTCGACAAGCATGGGTTACTAAAGATCAATTCTAGCCCGGTCCTCCTGTTGGGGTACGTAAGTCGAAAAACATTTAAAGTTCCTTTAAACATCCGACTAGTAAATCCGGCTGGGGTCCATGCAGGCAACCAAAGTGCTATAAGTCCCCATGGTCCCTAGTACGTTGATCTAATTTTAGTTGTTTAGAAATCCACTTTTAGATTTAGATGCTGGTTTTAAATTCTGGTAATGTGATATTCCATATTTACTGCCCTCTGTTTTTTATAATTTGAATGTATTTATCATGTATTTAAATCATGTTTTAGTCACGATTTACTGAAATACTACCGATGTGACTGTAAATTTGAACTAACTAACGAACTTACAAACTAACTAACCTCATGTGATATATGTCTAAAACAAACAAGGCTATTATTGATCTCACCTTTTCTATACATCCCAGCGTGACCTTCCTTCCAGGATTCGGAAGATCCCTCATAACCCTCCTTCACCTCTTTATCTGCAACCTTCAGCTTCTTAAAGCTGCACGCTTCTGCTATTTGCTCACACAGATCATCAGTGACTGAGACTCCCAGGAACTCCGCAACCGTTTTGATTTCCTTGACAGGATCCTGAAACCAATACAGTGTGGGTAAATACACCCATCAAACTTCGTGGACACCTACCGTTGCACTACGCGATACCATTCCCGGTGAAATCTTAATCTTGGACATCACCATATTTCCTTAAATCAGGAAATTTAGAATTATGCTGTGTACGTTTTAATCGTCTCATGTTGCAGATCGATAAAGGAGGTGTAGGACTCGCCCATCCCCTATTTCTCCAAGATATTGACTAAAGTGGAAATCTGTGTTTGGGGGAAACCCCTTTGCAATTTGAAACTACAATCGCTTGTTAAATTGGCTCCCCCCATGATGTTTACTGAAAGAGCTTGTTTTGGGGACACTACCCAATTCCTTGCAGATGACTTTATCATAAGGACATAATTTTTTTCACGTATTCATACATGATGCCAAGGATCCAAATTGAATACTGAATAGTCACACAAATGTCAGCACTCAAAATATTGTAAACAGTGCCAGCTTGAATATCTGGACACAATCTTTTTGAAGGATTAAAATGGATGTGTCCTTTAAAAACAGCCCTGTCTAAATATAAATCAAGCAATCCAAGTCTTTTTATGTTGATTATGACGGGACGTCATCCAATACTATACTGAACATATTATATATGATATTATCTGAGTGCATACCATTATCCATGCCAAGAGGTACAAAATTATAGATCATTGTTTCACTTTCTGCAATTTTTACAGAACTAGTATATCCCAATGTGTTGTCATGACTAATATCTCGTTAACCACATTACTCACATTTGTGATATTTTAATGAGGCTTTGCTAATGATTCCTTCAAAATAAAATGGAAGCTTTTCTAACATTGGACATAGAGAATATACACTAAACGCCAAAAGAGACGTTACCCTCCTACCTTAATGAAACTATCAAAGATATGTTAGAAAGTATTAGTTTACAAGAAAGCTTAACAACACAGTTCTATGCAAATCACGAAAACATTTCTCAAATGCATTCATATTTCGGTGAAATGCAACTTTTTCAGAAGAGTTAAATTGCCCTATTTTCGACCATGCCGAAATAAACCAATAACAGTCCAACAGAAAGGCTGAAATATAATTCTCATTTGAGAAAGAAATAAATCATTTAAAGCCACCATTTTCAACTATCAAAACAAGAAACAACTGTTGTAGAGTGTGTGAAATTATAAAAAGAATCATTCCTATAGTTTCAGTCTTTTAAAACATTTTATGCTGATTTGCATGAGTGAAAACAAGTAAAACGCGTCTTTGATATTGTGAAAAGGTGTTTAAGAACATCTAAAATTATCTGTTAACATTTTTGCTTGCAAAGTAACATTTTTCCATTTTCTGTTGACACATAGCAATATCAATCGCCAAAACGCAGCAATATTCAAGCCGTATATGCATCTATTTCACGTGTAGGATGTGTCTATAAAGATAGACTAGAATGCATGATATGATACACACGTACGAGAAATATTCCACGATTAACAACTGAAGAGAGAGAAAGAGCCATTGGGATGGCGCAGATGCGGTCGACAAACCATGCTGTTGCCAACGCCCTCGGATGCCACCATATCACAGTTATAAGACATATTCAGCACTACAGACAGACTAGGATCACCGTAGACAGACCAAAAAGTTGACGTCCACGCATCACAACGCCAACTGAATATAGGTACCTTCGTCATTAAGGAAGGAGGGTAACGTTTCTTTTGGCGTTTAGTACAGTTAGGCCGACCACTTTTGGGACGCCCGTCGTGTGTTACAGTGAGAGCGACGTTTTGTTGAAGGGGTCAACCAAGCAAGTGATGAACAAAATAAGGATTGAGAGGCACATATACCAGTATGAGGAAATGCCTGCAATAACACGGTGAAGCCAGTAAAGGTTTAGCACAACTTTGCCTATGATAGACAGAATCATTAACAGGGGAAGCCAGTAGTATATTAGAAACGCAGAAATAGTAGAGCCTGTATCCGGGAACTGACCATCCATTGGAAGTATTCACTTTAGCTAGAATCTAAAATGAAAACGAAATGGCTATTCGATGATCACACATTTAATACTGGTACCATCTGCGATTTTATAAACACAGGGATAGTAGAGCCTATATCCGAGACTGACCATCCATTGGAAGTATTCACTTTAGCTAGAATCTAAAATGAAAACGAAATGGCTATTCGATGATCATACATTTAATACCATGTATTATACGTGTAACAGTTTATGTGCATATAGATGAGCTACAGGCAAGTGTAATCGGGCATTAGCATTCATCCGACAATGCCCCTTATCCCATATAATGTAATTACATTGCACATGTTGTTATTCCGAGAGAAGTTGTTGTGTGCTATTTATAGACTTGTTCTCGAAAGTTCTACAGGATATTGCAACCCTATTTTGGAGTCGTGTCTTCGTTATATGCGGTACCTAGTCCTATTGTGGAGTCTTTTCTTCGTTATATGCGGTCCCTAGCCCTATTTTGGAGTCTTTTATTCGTTATATGCGGTCCCTAGCCCTATTTTGGAGTCGTTTGTTCATTATATGCGGTCCCTAGCCCTATTTTGGAGTCTTTTATTCGTTATATGCGGTCCCTAGCCCTATTTTGGATACTTGACTGTTGTTGCAGTGAGGTGAGTATTACTTTCTGTTTTTTACGTTCTAATTTGCACTGCTACTGTAATATTTTGTACTGATCTGAATTAATTTGCAAACTTTGTTATTTTCAGAATACCTAGTTCATTACATAAATAATTCTTTGCTTTTTGTTGATTTCAAAGCGAGATATTTCACGGATTCAACACGTATCACAAGCACTCCAACTATGTACCAAACAGATAATTAATTCCTGTTGAGTAAAACAACTACAAACCTTTTTCAAGTTTTCATAAAACAATGTCAACATTGGCAAGTCCGGGTTGTCCTCTTTCACTTGCAGCCAGTCCTTCACGTAGTCGACATAATCACCACCGCTAACTTGAACATGGAAGGGGTCATTTATGTAGCGTCATGCACATACAAGGATTATTTTTTGTTTATTTGTTTTTGTGGTTTTTTTTTTATTTATTTGTCCAGAAGCATAGTCCAGCACATGTTGCAGTGATGCAACCAGGCCACACGTCAGAGCATCTGAACCTTCATTCGGGCAGAACAGCAGGCAGGATCATCTGAACCCACATTCAGTGAACAAACAACATGCAGACACTGTATTTAAACTCACACTGACATGGAATGAATATAAATAATCAGATCATTATAAAGATATTAATAGACGGTAATAAGCCTAATATACCATCAGGCTCAGACATTACCCTGCTTCTTATAATATCATATCAGTATCTATGTGTCTCTCACCGTTTCCTTCCAGAAACAGATCCAGATATTCTGAATACGTCCCGTCAAACCCAAAGGTTCCTTTGCTTCCGTTGACCATGCTAAAATACGATACGCTGACATCTTTGCTATTTCGCAGGATGAAGATTGTTTTTATCTGCTTCTCCACCATCTTCTCGGGCAGGTGACGGAAATATAGATGTGAGTTTAGAACCCTCGGGGAGGGGAGTTCATCAGCCTGCTCAAACTCCGGCATCCCCAACATGGCGATCTCCTTCGGCTTTTTGTTGTACTCAGAGTTACCTGCCTTGAGCATGGTGACGATTTCCCACAACCAATGGGTACCTGGAGGGATCGGAATATATAATTTAGTTCGTAAATTAGAGCATGCATAAACATCTACATAATTTTCAGGAAAACGACGTTGCCGCCCAGTTTCTCCAGCAAGATCCGTGTATAAAATTCAGTATCTTCAGGTTCATATTCTCATTGCATTTCGTATGACTGCGTACGATGAACCGGCTAAATCCGCCATAACTAAGCTACCGAGTATGTTTCGACTGCAGTACACGGTGAGTTTAGTCACTATCCAAACGAGGACACGTAAAAAACTGTCCAGGTCCGGCACAAAATTGTTCCATGCCTATCCCCATTTTTGTTGTAAAACGTTTCAACGTAAACAATGTTTGACCATCATGCTACATTTATTAGTTATGCAGTCTTTCCGATCAGAATAGACAGATATGAGTAGTGCGGGTGAATTGGACTCGTTTTTTCGTAAAGAGCATTCCTCTGATAACCTGCGAGGGTATGCTGCCGAACACGGGACCGTGCGTTCAATGACATTCTGTCACACTGTAAACTAAAAGATAATATCGTCTTGAGACAATCTTTGTTTTTTACCACATTTGGGATAAGCCGCTATCATGACGTCATCGTCTCTCAGTTTGAACTTCTGAACTTTTCGGATCATTTCCACATCATCGTCGGGGGTTGTGACAATTCTTCGGAGGATGCCGTCACATTTGTAGAAGCGCCATCCTTGACCTTTTTCATTCCGGTGGTCCAGAATCTCGGGGGTTCTTTGAGGAAAAGGCGAATTAGTTGGATCTAACGCCACTTCGATGTATATCACGGTTTGTGAGAGCTAGAGAAAACCTGGCACAGGTCACAGACGTGTACTGATTGATGCTACCAGTATTAATGGATATGGTGCTCAGAAACAAAGGATCCAAATTATGGTCAACTTTGGTTGACAAGGGACGCATGAACCTTTAATAGCTACTCCATAGGCAACTGAGAGTCAATAGTGTTGAGCTGATTATTATTCAAAACAATGATACGGAATAACAAAATGTAGTAGCCTAATTTCGGCGTACTTGACATAAGGTCCTATCTGTGCCCACATATGCCCACATCTATTTGTGGGTTTGCATCCGGGATTCGAACCCACACTCTGAATGTCAGGCATCTAATCGTCATTTACACTTTTCATTTACACAAAGTGCCTGATCTAGACTTCCAGACGGCTAAGTGGGTAAGATCGCTGACTTTGTGTGCTTGCGATTAGATGCCTGACTCCAAGAGAGTTTATTCGAAACCCTCATATGATTCACCAATCCGCAATCCTGTACGGGCCAGTAGGTTAAGCCATTACATGTGACCACAAATTGGGGGCGTAGTTTACCAAGCATCTACTCAACACATTTGTGATCGTGAATGAATGAAAATCACTGCATTGTCGCTGAAGTGTATTTGAGAGTAACATGTACTTACTCGTGATCTTCCATGTCAGACAGTACATGTAATATCAATGCTTGAAACTGACCTACTTCTTTACTCAACTTTGTACTCCTCACATGACTTTGCTATTAACCCAGTCACGTGTTTAGACAGAGTTGACACTGACGATTACTTGCAACATTCAAGTACCTGAACACGGCAGTGTCTTGTGCATGACTGTGGCCATGGGTAAATCCTTTGCTGCTGCGATAAAACAGTGACCTAATTTACAGCGCCGGCGCACCTTGGGAATGCACTCGACTAAACATCGACGGGCAAAGTCAACTGTCTCTCCCCGAGTACCTCCGATAGTGAACTATGATACGGTTTATTAGACTGCAACAGGGGTAAACAAACGTCTTCGCCCTACGTTTCCTACCGGCGTAACGTGATTCAGGTGCTGTGACTTAACTAGAATATCATTGAATGGGCTTCAACCCCCTTTCTCTCACGATCAGGGTCTCATGCTTGTTCCGATATACACTTCGAGAAGCCTTGTGATTGAAGCGTTCGCTCGTCATGTCGGAAGCCCGGGTTAGATTCTCCATATGGATACAATGTGTGAAACCCATTTCTGGTGTCCCGCGTGATATTGCTGAAATATTGCCGAAAACTGCGTAAACCCCAACTCACTCACTGACTCCCGTGCCCTGTTAACAATTTATTGATCTTTATGTGCATTAAACATATATCTCACGGCTGGTCAGGTGACTGATGTAAATGGTTTAACCATGCCAGAAACTGCCATTGTGTGCTCGACCGAGGGGCCGCCTGATTACGTGACAGCACTGTACCCAGGCTCGCTGGTTTCATCAAAGCAGCGGGGCGGTCAGGTAACCTAGTGGTTAAGGCTTTCGCTCGTCACGCCGAGGACCCGGGTTCTATTTCCCACATGGGCACAATGTGTGAAGCCCATTTCTGGTGTTCCCCTCCGTGATATTGCTGAGATATTGCTAAAAGCGGCGTAAAACTAAACTCACTCACTCACTCCTCAAAGCAGCACACATGTAGGAAATGCTGTGTTCGAGCTTTACGGAATGTAAGTGAAATACTGTAAAGCCGCGTGTCACCCGAACCATATTAACAGACATGCAAAACATGTTTGGTATGTTTTATTCTTCCTGCACATGTGATCGACTTAGAAAAATATGTGACAAACTTTGTCCATGCCTTTTTCTGAAAGCGTTCAATGTGATACTGAATAGTGGTAAATGCTCTGTAAACAGGCATGTAAACATATCATGTCTCTTCGTTATACTAGAATTCACCGGGGAGGAGAGTTTTCATGGATGCCAACTCCTTTATTATGAGGAACACAATGTTTCGGGGTATATCCTTACTCTTTCATCGGGTGAATGATGAATAAGTTGGGTAACTTTTGCATAGACCCTGTAACAATGTATTTATGTACAAGAAGAGGACCACATTAATTTGGTAGCTTTCGCCTACAGTCCGTTTGAGACAAAATGATACCGATGAATTGCAATCTAACACAAAAACAAATAGACATAAAGGATTCAAACCAACGCGGACTGCAATAAAAACAACAGACCAACTGTAGAAAAAAATGCATAATCTTTGTCACACAAATAGAAAAGTTGTTTAAGAAACGGTCATCACTTATTTGTGCGTTTTCCAAGTTTGTTACAAGGGAGCATTGGCAACTAAAGGAACAGGGAGAAAAACGAGATGTAGTAGATTGTAATTCATCGGTATCATTTTGTCTCAAACGGACTGTAGTCACTGTGATAATATATTTGTATATTAGCGAAAGACTACAGAGGATGGGTAACATTTGCAGCGTCCTTAAGTTGTAGCAGAATCCAGAACTTGATGTTGCATCCGAGATTCTTTCTGATTATGTTCTTTGTTTTGTGGGCACATTGTCCCAGCTTGACGTTTCTTCCAGATGTCGCTGGATAAATCATGTCTCAGATAATAATCATTGTACGACGTTATCACGATCACCTTATAATCATACGCTGGTCTAATCATACGTGAACACAATTCCAGTGCCTTCAAATGTTCTCTCTATGACGTCATCAAATCTCTCGTTTTCAGCAACAGTTATCCAGTTCTTCCAGTCCCMAACTTCACCTGAAACAATAACATCACATACTTCCTAAAGTCCCTAAGTAATACAAGCGTACATGCAGTAATAGAAGGCTGGGTACTCGAGCAAGAAATATATGACTGAGTCTTCGGGCCTTAATATAACCAGTTCTTAAAGGGGCACTGATCCAGAGCAATTTGCGTGGACTGGTTGTTGCTTTTGTTGTTGTTTTTCTCCAGTGAGTACCCTGATGATATCCCAGAATTTATGACTGGTTCGTTACCTCTGCTGCGCCACCCTCATGCACAATTGATAGTATAAGTATAGACTAATCACCAAAGATTACATTTCTTTTACTCGATAATCTTATGTTGATTTTTTTGTAAAATTATGTAGACTTTGATGAATAATTTGGTTTCTTATAAAAAAATAATCACTTTAATAAAAATGCCGTTTTTGAAATTTTGATTTCATAGTAATGTTGACTTGATAAAAATGTTAACGTAAATGGATGTAGAATTTGATTTAAGAAATACTTTGACCTTGAATTTGGTAAGAAGCCTGATATAATAGCATTGTTTTGAAAGTAAGCCTAACTAAGTACATAGGGAGTCTTGGGGAGAGTAGTGCGCTCGGGTTCATTACTAGTCAATCTGAATGTTGTATTAAATGGCATTATTTGGATAACAAATGAAAACATTTTAAGTTTAACCATCTGCCAGTGGTAAACAATGTTAGGACTAACATAACGAAGTCAATGTACGTCTCTATATTTTGTCTTATAATCCTAATTTGTATGCAGTTTGAAACTTAATAAAATGCACACGATCTGCTTATACTTAGTGAATTTATAACATGACTGTAGTATCTAGACATCTTAGATTGCCAACGTGTATCATATTTCACACACACGCCCTAAGTGCGACCTAGTGTATGTTGTCTGTCTCATTACACTTCATGGCAAACAAATAAATGATTCTGTTGAATGCCATAGCAAATAAATAAAAACAATATGCAAATATTAAAATTAAAACAGACCAAAGTTATAACAACAATATCAGGTTATTACCTTGTTCGGGGAATGTATCCATCAATATCCACATCAAGGAATGATATGTTATATTTCTGCAGCTGACAAAGTATCCTGTTCCATGCCATGTGTCTTTTAACAGTCTAATATGCGAATAAGTGACCTATCGTTTCAGGTTTTTCACATTGGTGTATCGTCCGATTGGTCACCCAAGATAGCCCACCTGGTAACTAATTGCATGATGTCCGCCATTCTTTAAAAAAAGTAAGTTAGTTAGCCAATAATAAGCAATCAATCAATGTATTGGCGGTTAATCCTTTGAAGGAAGGACATGTTTTTACAATAAGACTTTACGACAGGGTGTATTCAGTATAGATTAGTAAATCTACATACATAAACACTACCTTTTGACAAATCCGCTGGGCAGGATAAAAACAATTAATAAATCAGCGTGTTATCGGTTAATCCTTTGATCGATGTTTGTTTTGTAACTCAGCTGATAATTCATCTTACTGCACTTCCATGCGCATATTACATAAGATGTAATACATTTGCCACATCAGACCTCAATTTATAATGATGAGTATTTACGTCAGACACAAGAAATGCCAAATGGGAACCTTTGTCGGGTAATCTGAGTGGCGTTATCACTAATTATACCTGTTATAAATTCATTAACTGTCCATCAAGTGAATGATGAGAAATAACATGTGTAGGTTTACCACCAAACAAGGGTTACAGCAAGAGAGTAGTAATCGCTGTGTTGCATGCACGTTTGATTGCCTGAAAAACTTATGGGCCGACACTGTTTTCAGGATACGAACGGAACTTTATTGTTTCATGAGAAATACATATAAGCATTTGCTGTGTACTTAGTTAAAAACTGTATATACCTATGTACCTAAGTAAAATTTCATATTTATTTTGCAATGGCAATGTGGGGTTGTTTAGTTTATGCATGGATTCAAATATATCAAATGTGTGCTTTGATATCAAAGCATACGTAATAGACATCCAGAGGTACAGACAAGCTGCGTATCTGCGTAAATTACGCAAATATTTATGTGAAAACCCAATTCCTATTAAGTCTGTTGCGTACAATTACGCTTGATTTTTGTAAATAGTCAATACATGTGATCTTACATGCGTACACGCGAAAATATGAAAACTTAGCTTGCGTACCGGTGGACAGATACAAAAACTGAGGTATATTGAGAGGTTCTATTTCAGGACATAAACTTGACAAGTTGTAGTCTTTCTTATCGTTTCTCATATTGCAGATCAAATATAAATAACAAACGCTAACACTAACATTTAAACTTTATTATATTTTTATAATTAATGGAAAATGGCAAAATACCCAAATGAGTTTAAGTGAGGTCAATACAATTTATTTGGTTACTCTAAGGAAAATGGAGATAGCCAATTGAATTGAACACAAGCGAGTACATAACTCAATGACCCAAAAGCTATCTGTAGCTCTGGACATAAGATTTTTACATGATTAAATATCGAGGTAAAAAACACAGAAATAGGATCAAACTGGATCAGTCACTATACCATCGAAACATTTAAAATCTGAAAAAGCCTACACTGCTGGGATACTTTATTACAATCAGACAAGAACTACAGGGGATATTTTCTGATGCATCTGATTGGCATCCACCCTTCCTGATGTCCCACTAATTAGGTTGAATAAATTCTGCAAAGGTGGACAGCAGCCCAGTCCCCGTGTCCGTCAAGGTCGAGGGAGCAGCGGTTGACCAGTTTGCAGCTAGGTTTCGTAATTAGACTGTTGGCTGGTTACCATAATCGCTCTGGATCAGTGGCCCTTTAAGTAAGTAAGTTATTCATTCTCCATTGCTGGCGTATGCCTTTGGCACGGGACATAGGATTGCCACACGAATTATGCATGGCAATAAATTGTCACTGTGTATTTTCTGAAAATTGATCTATTGCCATGTCAAGAGAAGTTAACGTTTAATACTGTCGTATTTGAAATAATTTCTCAAAACTGTACAGCAATGAAATAATTGGACCTGCTCTAACCTATATATGTGCACTGCAAGAAATTAATTTCTCAGACCTACTCGAACCTATGCGTTTCCACTCAGCAAGCAATGAAATACTTGGAACTACTCTACCTGATGCATGTCCCCAGCACTGGAATCCTTGAACCTGCTCTAACATAAATCTCACAACAAAAAACACAATGTTTGGACCTACTCTAACCCATGTAAAGAATCACAAGAAACAATAAATGACTGGACCTACTCTGGTCCGTGTGTCTTCACAGAAACCAACATAATGCTCTGGACCTCCTCTTATGTGTGTGTAGTCACAACGAGAAATATTCATTTACGCTTACCTTTCCTATAGATTAATTTGCGACCTTTCTTCCGGATTTCGGGCATATTAACTGGCCCCTCCTTCACCTCTTCCCCTGCCGTCCTCATCTTCTTAAAGTTGCACGCTTCTGCTATTTGCTCACATAGTTCATCGCTGACAGACACGCCAATGAAGTCGGCAACAGTTTTGATGTTTTTAACAGGATCCTAAAATCAACACGATTTGGGTTATCAGTTACGACTATTAAGTCTGGACACTGGTCCAATAGGTTTTTAACAGTACAAATTTACAAACCTTTTTCACGTTTTCATAAAACAATGTCAAGACAGGCAAGTCCAGGTTGTCCTGTTTCACTCGCAGCCAATCCTTCACGTAGTCGGCATAAGCTCCACCGGGAACTGAAACAATGGAATAAATGATGGAAAAAACGCCATAAGCAAACATTCAGTCACTATGTATCTGAATCAGGGAAAGAAGAGGACAGTCAGCAGCATGTTGGAGCATTAAAACCAATTCAAATACTTGAAGCCAAAAACTTCAGACAGTTGCCTCATGTCAGGGAGTTGAGACCTACATTCAGTTAGCAGCACGTCAGACAGTTTAAACATCTATTAAGTTAGCAGCATGTGAGGCAGTTTATATCTACTCGGTCGCATGACAGGCGTATTAAACCTACATTCAGTTAGCAGCACGTCAGACAGTTTACATCCACATTCACTTAGTAGATTGTCAGAACTGGACCGAGACACGCCAAGATATCACTCACCTTTTCCTTCTAAGAACAGATCCAGATATTCTGAATAGGTCCCGTCAAACCTAAAGATGTTTTTGAATCCGTTGAACATACAATAAGAAGATACGCTGACATCTTTGGGATTTCGCATGATAAAGATTGTTTTTATATGCTTCTCCACCATCTTCTCCGGCAGATGACGGAAATATAAATGTGAGTTTAGAACTCTCGGGGATGGGAGTTGATCAGCCAGCTCAAAGTGCGGATTCCCCAACATGGCGATCTCCTTTGTCTTTCTGCTGTACTCAGAGTTACCGGTCCTGAGCATGGTGACTATTTCCCACAACCAGTGGGTACCTTGGATCGGAATAGACAGCATAGAGTGAGCACTGAATGAGATTTTACACCTCTTTGAAATTGAACAATTTTGCTTCAGATCGATTTTTTACTTATTTTTGAAAAAGAAAAACATATTAATCTTGCTAATATGTCTCGCTAAGGTCTTACCGCATTTGGGATATGCCGCTATCATGACGTCATCGTCTATCAGTTGGAATTTCTGAAGTTTTTGGATCATTTTCTTGTCATCCCCAATGGTTGTGCCAATCATCCGAAGGATGCCGTCATGTTTGTAGAAGGACCATCCATGACCATTCTCATTCCGGTAGTCCAGAATCTCGGGAGTTCTACAAAGAATCACTGGCTTGGTTTGAATTTA
>VKKT01000072.1:11670-23444 GCA_008038995.1 Haliotis laevigata
GAGTTTGTTTGACACGGTGTAATTTATCATTGTACAAATGTGTTAATTGTTTGACACGGTGTCATTTATCATTGTACAAGTGTGTTTATTGTTTGACACGGTGTAATTTATCATTGTACAAGTGAGTTTATTGTTTGACACGGTTGCATATATCATTGTACAAGTGTGTTTATTGTTTGACACGGTGTAATTTATCATTGTACAAGTGTGTTTATTGTTTGACATGGTGTAATTTATCATTGTACAAGTGAGTGAGAGATATATATCCACCTTATAGTCTTCTTCAAATGCTTTCACTGCTCGTCTGATCCACTTCAAATACTTCTTCTCCTTCAACTTTTTCCATTTCCTCATTGCTGTATCACTGGCCTCCTTGTGTTTCAGCTGCAACAAACATCCATCATCACTCCTAGTAAACACTGTATTCCAGCTGTTTATCTACAACTCCTCAATCTACAGTGGAACCCTGTTTACACACATCACAGATATCTGGTCCTCTGATGATATTTCTGTGAATAAATACTACATAAAATCCTTCACATACTGGAAACAACCATGCTTGACATTGTTTTGTTTTGCAATTTATCATGTGGCATTCAACATAAAAAAAGACCGTAATCATGTGATCACAGTAATCACATAATCCTGATATTACACATGCTGGTTAAACAAAGTATTCATTGTATATTCTTTCAATAATGTCCATCAAAATATGTGAGATAGCACAAAGGCAGCTAATTTTTTTTACTAAATTTCAGTCACTTATGAAAATGAGACATACAATCAGAAAATAGTGTCATAAAATCTATATCCATATCATATAATATATCACCTTTACAATAACTTAACATAATGTATTATTGAAAATTTTAACTATAAATTGTATATCTATATACTTATTCTATCTCATGGTATGCACTTCTCTCTCTTGCTTCAACACTGAGTGGAACGATGTAAACTTTTCTCCCAAGGCCTCTCTTGTCCATTGGCCTATGCACTACATGCTGCCTTCCTTATAAGACAGCTTCCCAGCAGGGTCTTGGATAATCTGCATAGCGGGGAGGTAGGGTGGGAATCCATCGCGTGAGATAGAATAAGTATATAGATATACAATTTATAGTTACATTTTCAAATTTTTAAACTTATCCTATCTCACGGTATGCACGGCGTGACGCAGATGCCCTATGTCTTGACAGTGCAAACAGCAGAAACTGTAGACTGGTAACAACCGTAGATAGCGATGCACTAGGGAGGCCTGTTACGACTAGCGCAACTCCTATGCTTGTGATGAGTTCTCCTGAACTCCTTGGCTTACCAAGCACAACGTCTCCCAGGAGGATGGGTGCTCCCGAGTGATGTAGTGTTTGGCCGCAACCTCCGAAGAATAGAAGGATGCATCTCAGCGAGTTAGGCCTCACTTTGCCACGATTTTCAAGGTACCCCTGTAAATTAAAGTCATAGACAACAATCGGGCCAGCCCCTTCTTCGAGAAGACCCACACACACACCGACCAGTGGCGGGTAAAAGAGAAGCACAACTCAGAAAGCTCACAGTCTTTGAGTTCAGTTCCAGTCAACATCAAATTGACCCTCACTCCTTTACATAAGCTGAGTCAAAGGATGAGCCTGGCAACCTCGGAGCTGGAATGCAACGACAACCACTGGAACTGGAATAATATCCACATCGGGATACAGCATCGTGCCCCAGATTCATCCAACCACCGAGGTGGTAGTAGTTCTAACCCATAAGCAATAAGAACATAAGGCAGACATCAAGTTCAGACTTATATTCAGGAAAATACAGGGAAGCAGCAACCGCGTGGTACCATTCCTCATCTGCTTTGTTGGGCTGTGGATAGCTGTTGTGACAAAACAATGGGTCCAAACTGGTACAGGCTTTGGACGTCCTTGACCGAAATATCTCGCAAGTAGTGGGAGAAGAAGACCGAGTCAGACCGCCAATAGCACCATTCCATGATGGCGTGAAGAGAGCTGTTACTGTGCAGAGCTATAGTAGAAGCCAACGCCTGTGTCTCATGCAGACTGGAAGATGTCGAGGGCAGTAATCCAGAGAAGGCATAAGCCTGTAAAATGGTGGCCCTCATCCAGGAGGATAAAGTGGTACAAGACACCATCGCCCTGGAAATGAAGTGTTGGTCTGCAGGATGGAGTGATAAATGTAGTAGACTAGATGCATGGGGATCGTGAATCTACAGGAACAATCGCAAAGTTGATGGAATGACGAAGGCACAAGAAGACCAGCAACCCCAGGAACGTTCGTTGGGAAGACGAAGGCAGTAAACAAGTGCCTGGGGACTGCAGTGGCCTCTGAACTGAGGGTTTGGACTAAAGAAGAAAACCCGAGTAACCCTTGCCAAAGTTGAAGTGTTCTGGCATGTTTCTAACACCCTCGGTAAGGTGTCTCTCTCGGCTGACTGACGAATCCCAACATAATCACTCTTACCGGGAATGGCACCGTTCATCGTCACTGGCAATTAAAGGCTGGGGTTGTTATCCGTTGTGTAGGACCAAGACAATTCTGTCAGTGCACTTCATAGTCACTCTAAACATCACACTTCTCAGGTAAACAAACAGTAGTCCACCATTTGCAATTGTTACCCACAATGCAACAAAGACAAACATCCGTACAACACGGTCTTCGGTTAACTAGGCAAGTCACAACCCATAAAAAACGGCAAAGAGATGCTCGCTTCTTGACAAGACATCACTGCTGGTACCATGCGCAGAAACTTGATCCATCTGTCCAGAAGCTTGCTGGTGATGTAAAAGGACGGATGACGAAGATGACGAACCAGGCCATGATTGCACCCCGAGATACACCATGATGCTGTTACGAGTTGTCTGTAGTAACAGGACTCATAAAATGAGAAGCGTCATACAATACTCATGGATAGCAAGGTTGTCTGGTAATGCACAAACGAGTGGTTGGAGAGCTGATATCTACGCCAGAGGGTAGATTCCTAAACCAAATCATTCATCACGGTGACGATCGGATGGTAGATTAAATCTGGAACGATATGAGCTCTAGTCACGTAGAAGTCTTGGAGATCCGGGATCGTCAGAACGTCAAGTGCTGACATAATATAAATGTGTGCGCTACCGACATAGCTACTACCTCCGTTCAACAGGTTGAAAAGGGGTACCAGGTGGGATAAGTCATGTGACTAAAAACTTCTACTGCCTACTGCCGTAGGGTAATCCGGAGAACCAAGGTCAGATTGTCATGATAATAAAATGCCACTCCATGATGAGGAATTCAGCGTATCACAAATACCCTGAATATTAACATCGTGTTGAAAGCTGGTAGAGTTTAATTCATAGCTGGGATAATTGGCCGTATCTAGATGCAAGCTGATGATCCTCGATGAGGATGTAATAAACCAGTGTTGACAAGTTCCAAGCCTTCAAATTGAATGTAGTAAGTAGATCATCTGGTCAAGATAGTTGCAGATGAGTGAGTGAGTGAGTATGATTTTTTTACGCTGGATAGCTGTAGGTGGTGAACCAAGTGATCATGCGTGTTGAATGAACCAACATTATTGCTATATCTCAAAGGCGGTTGTTGTCTGAACGTCTGCGTAGGTACTGATGCGCGGAACCTCAAGGTGCCTCCTGAAGAAACGCAGTGTTGGAAGTAACATCACACGACAGAATATAATCACAGAATCGAACTGATTCAGTGGATCAGTATAGCTGGAAAGCAAGGTCAAAGGAACGGATGGTTCGGCGAATGCTGGCAATTTGGTGAATATTGATGGTTCGGCGAACACTGTCAGATCGGCGAATGCTGTTGTATCTGCGATCTGGTACGGTTTGGTGATTTGGATCGGTTCGGTGATCTGGCTCAGCGAGGTAAGATCTGGAACGGCACTGTGATCTGGTTCTGGTGTGGTGAATCGGTTTGGCCTGACGAACTAGTTCGGTAATTAGGTTCAGATCGGTCTCCCAAACTAGTACGGGGATGTTGTGGTTCGGACGAACGAGATGAGCCATTCCTTGCTGAAAAAACAACAGTTCGGCGATGTCGCGGCGAACCAGCCTGCCAGAACGGTTCGGTGACGATACTTGGATAAGTTCAGCGAACCATGACAGGAAAACAAGATGATTTGACAAAGCAGGTCGATGGCGTTGTTAAGTTCGACGAGGTGAATGCGTTGGGTTAAGTTTCTGGCAGACATCCCTGACATAAGGAGGGTAATCTCTGATGAACCAGTAGGCTGGGAATCTTCCGTGTTGGTAGTTGTACGAGACAACACTGGGGATTCACCGTAAAACGGATCTTATAGATGTGGGCAAAACGAGATTTAGCAGGTCGTTTTGGCGAGAAAATCCGAATATTGGTAGGCCGTTGGGTTGGGTGAACCATGTTTCCTCATCGAAGAAGAAACACTAGGCGAGCCAACTGAGTTCGGCGAATCACCAAGAGATGTACGATCTAGCGAAAAGCTAATGTTGAATTGTGGATTGCTGGTTCGGCGAATGCCGTTTCATAGAAAGTTTGTTCGCCGGAATGACGGACTGGAGAGGTGCGGTCGGGCAAATGCGATCCGGTGAACTGTGGGTCGAAGAATGTGTTGATTTCGGCGAAACAGATTAACGACACATTGGATCACAGGAGACAGCATCCTATTCGCAGAATTGGAAGCAGTCAACGAAACGACTGAAGGGATGTCACAAAGGTCCTGCAACCAATACGGCGAACTAGTGCGATTCCTTCCACTGTTTGAAGAAGAATGATGACGGGATCAAGAACGGCTTCGACGGATGCGATCCTAGCTGAAGGGAAGTAGCCTGGTGGTGGCAGAAAGCTCAACAGCCACCCAACAGAATGACATCGATGACAGAGGGCTCGTGCTGGAAGGAAGACAGTGAATTGGTTGACGGCTGGGAAGCATGCAGTGCATGGACGAATGGACAAGAGAGGCCTTGAGAGAAAAGTTTACATCGTTCCACTCACTGTCGAAGCAAAAGAGAGAAGTGCATACCGTGAGATAGGATAAGTTTTAAAATATACATGACTTACCAATACTTGTACATTGACTCAGACTGCCTTGTGAGAACATTCTGTCTCACTACAGCCACCATAATATATCAGATGTCCGTGGAGGTATTTTTTGTCTTGTTTCCAATTGTTTCACTGAAGGCATTCCTTTGTCAGTGCATCTATTGAGTGAGTGAGTGTGGTTTTATGCCGCTTTTAACTGTTCCAGCAATAACACAGCGGGGGACACCAGAAATGGGCTTCACACATTGTACCCATGTGGGGAGCCAAACCCGGGTCTTTGGCATGACGAGCCAATGCTTTAACCACTAGGCTCCGTCAGTGCTTCTAATGTAGAGGTGTAGGAAAATATTCAGGTAGATACTTACCTCAGGGTCGACATCCATAAGCCTTGCTATTCTGTCCTCGAAAAACATAGACCATGGTGTCGGACATTTTGGCGCCTTCATTTCAGCACAAGCCAGTTCTGGATAATCCTCCCTGCAACAGAAACTTACATTGTACCAACAAAACTAAAGGTACCAATGAACTGATGCTGGCATACATTCCCAACAGAGAGCATCCCACAGATGCTCTACAGTCAGCTGTCATGGGGACTTAGGGGGCCAGTCCAGTGTGCCTTCCTTCTCATGGTCAACCCTTTGTGACACCTTTGGTGCAAGTGTGCAAGTGTGCAAGTAGTGAGTGAGTGAGTTTAGTTTTACGCCGCACTCAGGATTATTCCAGCTATATGTCGGCAGTCTGTAAATAATCGAGTCTGGACCAGACAATCCAGTGATCAACACCATGAGCATCAATCTGCGCAATTAGGATCCGATGACATGTGTCAACCAAGTCAGCGAGCCTGACCACCTGATCCCGTTAGTCGCCTCTTACGACAAGCATAGTCGCCTTTTGTGGCAAGACCTATTCTACCCCGGATCTTCACGGGTCAGTGTGCAAGTAAGTGATAGTTACATGCCAGAGTCTACACAACCCAAGACTTACTTGAACTTGGCAAGTTCTTCTTTATAAGCCTCAATGCTTTGGTCGTATCGATCTTGATACTTTTGCTGAAATGAAAACAGAAGTGGAAGTCACAACTCAATGAACACCTAATCCCATTACAGACTATATCAGGGCTCCAGATAATTTTTCAACATCAGGAGTACCTACTCCTTATTTGTTCAATATAGGAGTACTGGAAAACCTTAAGAGTACATTTAGAGTACAGAATGGAATTTAATGGAGTATCTACCGATACTTGTGTTTCGTTTCATATATGCACCACAACACTGCTATTCTTGTGTAAACAGGTAAAAAAACGATAAAACAATACTTTTTCAGATATATACGTCTGTAAATGATTCTAAGGCCATACACATCTGCTACGTTTTCTAAATTATTTCCTACCGTATTGTGCATATTTTATATCCGCACATACGCCGATACGGCTCTTATCTGGAGCCCTGTTGGTGGAGTTCGGATAAACACGGTGAGTTCAGGTGGAACCATGAAGATCCGGGTTAGAACTGTTCTTAAGTAACCCAAGCTTGTCGTAAGAAGCGACTAACGGGATTGGGTGGTCAGACTCGCTGACTTGGTTGACACACGTCTTTGTATCCCAATTGCAGAATTCAATGCTCATGGTGTTGATCACTGGAGTGTCTGGTCCAGACTCAATTATTTACAGACAGCGCCACATAGATGGAATAATTCTGAGGGTGGCGTAAAACTAAACTAACTCACCGACAGCTAGATAGATACGTCAAGCAATGTCTGCTGAGGATATGTTTGGTAAAATAAAGGCACGATTGCTCACAAGGTAACTTAATTGAGCTTAATGTTAAGTATTATGAACTCATCAGCATATGTAATCCTTGTAACTTGTATGATAATCTCAAAATATATCAATGGTTGACAAGAATTGATTCAATAAAAGATATTCTTTACCCTCTTCCTGGCAGACAGATTTTTGTATCGTGCAGAAATGATCTTCATCACTTCAGGCATGCTCATGTTGGGGTTCTTTTTATGTAGTTTCTTAATCCTTTCTTGCATGAACATAGAGTAGACACTCCTTGGCTTTTTGGGCATGCGTTGCTGGAAAACACAAATACGAAGAAAAAGTGAATGAGCTGGGATACCTTTGCCTTAATGTTCATTTTGAAGTGTTTGAAGCATGGGTATCGGATCATTAGGAGTACAAGAGTTAGACAACTAGCCAATACTACATTTTCAGATGACATAGAATCTAGCAGACAAGAAAAGAGTTATCTCCCTTCCATGGATTTTATGTTCGTAAAACATCGACAATTTCCACACATCAAACGTGACTCAATTATTTGAAATAAAGAATTACTAACACAAAGAACCAAATGAATTTCCACAGTTCGGCATTCCCATAAGGTAGAAAATGTTACTCACTTGTAAGGGGGTACATTGAAAATATGAGTAAAGCGGTCAGCCAATGAGAAAACGACATTTATGTGTGAAGTAAGATAAGATGTGATGTCCCTGTGATGTTCAATCACCTTGAGGTTCAAACACAGAGTGTGCCAATAGTCACATTCAAGCAAAGCTACAAAGCACTAGCCTAGGACTGCTGACTACAACACTGTTTCACGTCTACTCACCACCTGTCCTTGTAACAGCCTTGGATGCCTGTCATACATACATCTCATGTTGTTCAGATAGTCTGTGGCAGTCTGATACTGGCGAACCTACCAGAGGGAGAGCAATATCCTGCTTAGATCACACTTATACCACATCAGCTTCTTTGAATTCATAAAACATCAAATCAACCAAAAGACCCATGACAATTGTTTGGTCAGAATCCCATACGTGTCAGAAGTGACATAACAGACTGGGTGATGAGACTTGGTGATGGGTTGATGATAAACTTGATGCATGTCATAGTATTCCAGTTACATAGATTTATGATTATGATGTTGATCACTGGTTTGTTTGCTCCAGGCGCAATGATTAATAGACCAACTTCATATAGCTTACAATTTTGCTGATTACAGCATTAAACAAGAAAGAAACAAATCAACCGATGGGGTCTCAGTTCCGCGGATACCCACACATAACAACCTTACTCAACTCAATCAATAGTATGAAAAATGTTAACCACCTCCCAATTGTTTCACATTACATTTCCTGATCATTGCATAACAGATTACCGGGTAACTATAGTAAATATGATTGTTTGTTAAACTTATTTGAAGTGCTGTAGCAATATTTGCAAATCCTACAAAATACCATGTTGTCTTAATGTACATGCTCAACTACTGGACAAGCCATCACCAGGAACACAATGAAACCGAATAGGCCAAAACTTTGGTTTATTACTTTAAAGAATGAAAATAATGTAAGCATTTAGTTAATAAAACAAATATGAATATCATTGGCTGATTTGAAAGAGGTAACACATTTTTATCTGGATTTAGGGCACAGTGTTCCTACAAACCCATCAAGCAGTTACAGTGTTGGCTGAAGAGTGTGTTTTTGCTTCTTGGACACACAAGTATGAGTTTGAACGCACCTGCACAACATGTGTGGGTCTCATGGATGCAGTGACTCAACCAGTATTAATTTCATATCACAAATCCAAAACGTACAGACTATGTGTCTTTGTGTAGATATGTTCATTACCAAATAATACCACATATCAACTTGATAAACTTTTCCATTTGTTAAACCAAACCAGTGATTTTGCATAGATTAATGTATGGTATGGTCAGTAGGTTCACTTCAGCCAATCAAAGTTCTGCATGTCAAGCAGTTCAGCGACGTCTGTAATTTCATTTGCTCAAGGATTGGTCGAAACATCACAACCTTGTGTCAAACTAAATATAGCCTGGCACACCAAGGTTATACTTCAGAATGGGGCAACAGTGCTAACAATACACCAAATTGCTGTCATATAACCTTAGTTATAATTATAAATATTTCACATTGATAGAGTAAAACCTACAATTAGAATGACACAATGCTAGAATATATTTCTCTTGGTAAAATATTAGTTTCAGAGAGTTTATATTTTTCCAATCACTGCATCAGAATTCATCTCGTTGACCAGAAATCAACGGCAGATTGCAGGGAACGTGTGCACAGCTGACTGCTGTTTCCAGCTCTGTATACGAGACAAATACACACTTTAATCTTAATCCCTGCATATAATACAACGCCTAGCAAAGACAAATTAGAACTGAAAAGGTGAACAATCTTGTGTACCAATGTTTAATTGCTTATTTCATGTTTTCACTGGCAAAGTCATTTAATCTTGTTCGTTCATGCAAATCAATACAATGTTGTTTTCCTACTACCAGAAATAAGTGTGATGAAAATGTAATTTGTTGATAAGCTGACCCCTTCTACAGACTGCTTTTATTGGTCTTCAAAATCTGGCTTACCTCTGGTCATATAATAAAGAATAAATACAAAAACTTGAATTAACTGTTGTTTTTATTTTATTTCTATTTTTAATATGTTAATTATGTAACTGAAGGCTAGACACTGTTCATCCATTTTGAGTAGTAATGCTGATTACAGAGACACCACACTTGACGATTACATAACATTGATCTTTAGGTGTTGATTTATATTCAAAAGATTGCACTGAGTCTAGTAACAACTTATCACAATCTTATCAGTTCATCTGACCTGTGACAGCTGTATCTCCCTTAGTATGTATATCTCTGATTTTGAATATCTTTCTGTCATATTATTGAGGCAAAAGTTCAGCTATGATAAAAATAACTGCAGATGATGAGTCAAGCTGCCATTACCATGAATACTGATTACCATATCATACTCAGACACCTGTTGTTATTTTTTTCATTGTAAAAGAAGATCAACTCACATTAATTTCACAACATATATCTATTATGGTTATGCACTCATATTAATTTCATGATTTATGACATACATTTCCATATTTGCAAACATTACTTCACAATTTTACATCTTGATCAAGAGTGATTCATGCTGATATTTTTACAAAAGAGCAAGTCTTCACAGCCTTGTAAAATAATTTTTAAAAACCATACGAGTCAATAATCTTTGACAAGTCTATATTAATTCAGTTAAAAGAGACTCCTTTCGGTTATTTTTTTCCCCGATATCTAAATAAAAGTTTTTCTGTTAAATATTTTCATTTCAGCATATTCAGAGGCTAGATGTCAAGTCTAATGAAACTCACAGCATCATTCTGTTACACTGAAGAAAGATGCTTTTATTTTAAACATGATAAAGATGAAGTCAAAGTGGAGAGATACCTTAGGCCTTGTTCCATTTTCCTTGCCTGAATACTCTTCCAATACAACAAAGAGTGTTTGCATGGTGATTTATAATCAGACAGGCCAAATATTTGTTTTTAGGAAGAGATAGTAATGAAAGCCCAGCAAGAATGAGAAACACGACGAAATGCATGTGATACAAACTGCCTCAGATCCCTCTTCAGGGATTTACATGGAGTCCTGCATTTGAGGGTCCATGGGACTCATACTCTTAATTTTCAGGGGTCTTGGACAACAAAATGGGGGTCCCAGACACTTAAATATTCTTATTTATACTGTCATTGTATCGTGTATGATGATCATCACATTGTTACAGTAACTGAATTGCAAATAATGCAATAACCCAGCTAGTAGCATACTCAGTGATAACATATTGTCACTTGATTGGAATATTTACAAAAAGTATTTGGACTTTTTCTGAGTGCCTGTGGATGCAGTAATATATTTTGTTGCGTCCATTGTCAAGTTTATACGTATAAGACGCAGGAATTCGTGTCCTGTAAATCCCTGCCTCTTTGGCTAATGGTTACTTCATGGTATGACAATGATATGACCATATGCCTACCCTTTTGAGCATCAAGTTGAACGCATCAGCACAGTCCTGGCTTGAGTACTCTCCAAACTTCACATCTTCCCAATTGATTTTTTCCACAGAACGTGTGTATCGTAACACGTCAGGCTTAGGAAGGACTTGTTCAATCCTCTCAAACAGCTGCAGGATATCCTCAGCAGGCCATTCTGCTGGGTCTAAACATATCATAGAGCTGTAACAAAACCTTGAGCAAGAGGTGTACAGATGCAGATAACTGTTTTTAAGAGGAAAAAACATAATTTAGACTAATGCAAAACTAAACAGGCCAATAACAACACACATACTTAATGCAGAGATTGACAACACATAGTCTTAACATGCTTAATGCATTGAGTGACAGTACACAACCTTAATGCAGAGAATGACAACACACAGACTAAATTCAGCGATTGACAACACACAACCTTAATGCAGAGATTGACAATGCACAACCTTAATGCAGAGATTGACAACACACAACCTTAATGCAGAGAACGACAACACACAGACTTAATGCAGAGAATGACAACACACAGACTTAATGCAGAGATTGACAACACACAACCTTAATGCAGAGATTGACAACACACAACCTTAATGCAGAGATTGACAACACACAGACTTAATGAAGTGATTGACAACACACAGACTTAATGAAGAGATTGACAACGCACAACCTTATTGCAGAGATTGACAACGCACAACCTTATTGCAGAGATTGACAACGCACAACCTTAATGCAGAGAATGACAACGCACAACCTTAATGCAGAGATTGACAACACACAACCTTAATGCAGAGATTGACAAGGCACAACCTTAATGCAGAGATTGACAACACACAGACTTAATGCAGAGATTGACAACACACAACCTTAATGCAGAGATTGACAACACACA
>VKKT01000072.1:211095-224571 GCA_008038995.1 Haliotis laevigata
GTCCAGACTCGATTATTTACAGACCGCCGCCATATAGCTGGGATTTTGCGGAGTGCGGCGTAAAACTAAACTCACTCACTCACTCACTGTGAAGAGATATTCTTGTACAGGCAGTGTTTAGGGTTATTCAGGAGTGAATGTGGTGCGGATGCACCCAACCTCAATTTATTTGAAACATGCTTAAATATATACATTGGACATTTTATAGATGATATAACGTCACATTTAAACTTGACACTGTTCCTGACACTGATGATGGATATAGTCACTGAGCCTGAAGACAAACACAAAGGCTCAGCGTTTCAAATACAATAACTTTACATGCGACAAAAGGAACCTTACTATCATCACATCTAGACTGCACGCAATGACCCCAAGCCCCCCTTTATGCAATACTGTGAATGTATTGGGAAAGAATCTTGACCGCCATTCCTCTTTAATCTATTGCATGCGTTCTGTGACGCATTAGGTCTAAGTTAAGGCTTTATTACGCACAACTGAGTGACTTAGCCAAATATAGCGCGACCAGGCTTGCTGAATGCAGGGCTGCAGTTTGCCCGCAACCCTCGGGCATATATCGTAAAAGGTACCGTTGCTCCAGACTTACTTGAAACGGCTTGCCCATGGCAATGTGTTCGTCAATATCATCAAATATATTTGGCACTATTCTCCCAGTTTTGCAACCGTGTTCATTGTACACCATTAAATACCTTTTCTTTGCTCCTGTGGTGATCTAGCAATGTACGTGGTGCATTTTGTTATTAGCTTGCGTAACATATACCTTAACCTTTGAAGAGCTTGCGACGCTTCAACGTATTTGTTAAAGTATTTTTGTTCAGCCATTACGTAGACGAAAATCTGTATTTTTCTGTTTTTGTTTCCTTTTCTTAGGAAGTCTTTTTTCAGTTCTTTTCAGTTCAGTTCTTGCATGTCCACCTCCTATATATAGGTACGTCGGACATGTCGATATACTTAATAATTTATGAACATTGTAGAAAGATGTATCCTATTTGTAGACATATACCGTGGATACATCCTCGTAGTATCATGACCATTGTCGGGCAATGATAATTATGTTAATTGACATTGGAAAGATTTCATGATTTTGAAGAACATCAGTCGGTTTGGTACACTACCTGTGTGTTAAACCATGACATGCAGTCGTTTCCTGCATAAAGTCTTTTTTCTTTTTCTTGTTTAAAAATTCAATTTCAAGTTGCATGTACAGACAGAAAAGTGACGTGTGTTGGCAGTTATATCATCAAGTTAATACGCATAATTGTATATACATATG
This sequence comes from Haliotis laevigata, assembly GCA_008038995.1. Taxonomy (NCBI): domain Eukaryota; kingdom Metazoa; phylum Mollusca; class Gastropoda; order Lepetellida; family Haliotidae; genus Haliotis; species Haliotis laevigata. Next base: position 212,390 of record VKKT01000072.1, read on the forward strand.
AGCGTATACAGTATATAGATAGACAACAACTAGATTGTAATGGACACATTCCTTTGAGTAAGTCAAATGCATGAGTGCTTTATTAAAATGTCAGAGTAGGGTATCTTAGTGATCCCATTTTCAAGTAAAATAAATAGATCTATTATTTTTCATTGCAAATAAACCTTTCATATGCCCTTAAGCAGCATAAGAAATCCTGCAAAAGATATATCTTAGTGTTTAAGGCTTGAAGTATTGATGCATAAAGTTGTATTACTGTAGTGTGAGTGAGCCCTGTCATGATATAGCAGCTGTCTAATTTAAAGGGACTTCACACCACTGTCACTGCTTTCATGAAATGGACTGAACTCAACTATTATTATGCATTTTCCATCCATCAGCTGTTAATCAATTATAATCCGTTAATCTGTCATAATCTACAGCAAATAAATTTAGTTATAAATAGTTTTTGTTTCAGAAAGCCACGTGCAGGACCATTATTCTGTTTTCCTAAAGTATAGCTAGAAAGGAATTTTCATTTATATATTTGGTGTTTATACAAAGCAAACTACGGTTGTTAGCCTATGTAGTACCTTCTTGCACGGCAATGGCGATGCACTTCCAAAATACTCATGTAAACACAGCATTCATTTTCCTACACCAGATGCGCGGTTGTCACATGTTCTAGTTTATCAAAGATCGAACAATCACAGCTCGTGGACATGCAGAACTAGGCGAGAGATACTATAAGAGAGTATTCGGCCATTACAACCATGACAAGTGCGTTTGTAATCAGCAAACATATCATAAATACAGCTATTTCCCTGATGAGCTCATTAGTGCTGTTACTGATGTTCCTTCTATGAAGCTGGATGATGGAGAATTTGATGATGCTGGACATGTACGTTAGGACATACATATACTCATGCCAATAATGGTTGTCACCCCCTTCAATTTGTTTAATTGAAGAGGGGGTGTGGGGTGGGGTGGGGTGTGAGGTGTGTGGGGGTTTGGGGTTGGGAGGGGGTGACAACCATTATTGGCATGAGTATATAAGCACTTCAGGGAAAAGTTAAAAAAGCATATTTTGCAGGTGTTTCACCAAACAAATTTAATGCGAAGAACTTACGAAAGCAAATGAATAGTAATGGTGTCGATGATGAAGACCTCAGTTGATAATTCTCAGTGTATACTGGAGAACACCTGTCAGGTAAATTACTCGTTGGGAAAAAGAATAGCTGTTTGAAATCTCTCTCGAGGTCAAGGTTTACGGACGCAGGATGAGGTAACTTAATAGCTTGCTATCGATCGAGACTGGACACACGACAGAATCACGTGAAACAACATGTCCCGCAGTGGCTTAGTCACGACAACTGACGAAATGTAGTAAACATGACAATCACAGCCCGGTGTTGAACTTTACACCTTATCAAATAAACGTGTTATTTGCAAAACCACAAGTCGTTGAGACAAAAACATGGAACTTTGTTTACTTCGTAAGACCAAGTTTTTACTACTCAGATATGGAATCAGATGTACTCTTCCGCACCTTCCAACCGTCCTTAAATTACTTCATTCGAATTGCCAAACACAAATATCTAACTGGATTTCATTGTACAGAGAACATCACACTTGCAAACTAAATGTTCAATAAGGAAACAGGAGAAATTCCTGCTACCTCTGTAGACCTGTTACTTCGTGTAGAAGCCGTGTAGATCTGTTACCTAACAAATGGATAAACATGTGTTAACGATCTAACACATTTGCTTTCTGACATGCGGTCATCATGTTTGTGAACTATATACATAATAACACATAATTCATTATCAAATATTTTCATAGGATTAGCGGAAACATCGACATTTTTTAGTTTTACATATTACATGATGGGCGAATCAAGTGTGTCATAGTGTCTTATGCTGAAATCAGAACGATTACCTTAGTGTTAGTAGACATACCAACTGGTTTGCATACACTTTATGTACATGTAGGAGTTTTACGTCCCTTTCAGAATTTGAAAATGATGGACAGAATAACTGTTTGAAGGAGTGTGTGATGTCTGTTTAAATGATATGTCATCTCGTGACAGGCGACCCAATCATAACATTGTACTAATACAAGCATACGCATTCAAGAACCGTATGACTTGGTAACACACAAATGTAGTGTGCCAATCCGTCCGATGCTTTTAATTATCGTTTAAATCCGTTTTACATTAATGTACACGGCCAGCAGTGTGTCAGAATGATCAGAATTCTATTGGTTTGCATTTACACTAAGTATATTTTACTTTAAAAGAAAAAGATCTTTTTTGTGTGTATACAAAGCAAGCACATGTGCACGTGTATGACACATTTTCTGTCACGACAATCGATGCATATCGACAATACAGAAGTAAATACAGTTACTGCGAGTATATTTCATCATCCTCTTTGCAACATGTGTGCAGTAGTCAAATGACCTAGACTGCTTGGATCGAAACATGAACACGTTTCGTCGATTAATAACGTACGGATATTTCGTACTTGATTTATGGAACAGTCGGCTGTAGTCAACAGGCTGATTTAGTACTTTAGAACATAACTGAAAATATACCAACAGCAATTTCCCCACGTGAACACAACCGGAGAACACGTTATAATCACGTATATCATCACATGGTCCTTAATGTGTACACAACATGTGTATTCGTTTTCAACCACTGTGTGTATCTTCATGATGGAATGTACTGAGTGTTTAGCTTTACTCATTACTCTGCAATAACGCTGATGCAGAGAGTTACTGATAAAGTTTTCAGACGTTAATTTCGTTTCAACGTTTGTAGTGTGGTTATGGTTGCGACTATTGGTCCAGGTGAGAGATAACAAAGAACCATTAATTAATTAAATAAATGAATAATTAATTTTTAGCTGTTTCTGTTGCAAATACGTATCATGCCAGAAGAAACACCACCTTAAAATGCTTATTCTATCATACTGTCGGAAATAATCTGATGGCTCAAAAATGTTTGGAACATTGGGAAAACGGGAAGTAGGTAGGCAAGTGGTTACAACTCTAAACTGTGTGACATCCAGACTTTGTATATACATGTATATAGTTTATTCCTGTGCGCTTAGAGCATGCTGATGCGTGGAATACAGCGCTATATAAATACACTTATTATTATTACAACTTTGTCGCATCACGCCGAAAGCAAAGCTTGTGGTCATATTTTTTGAAGCTCGGCCAATATATATAACCTGAATAGTTTTGCAAAACGTAGCGCTAATCCATACTCATTCACACACTTAGTATCCTGTCAACAGATACGCACATACGTACGATCCCAATCGACGTACTCAAGAGTTCATTTCGATATTCAATGAATATTTGATTATTTTCGCATGCCAGTGAGTGAGTGAGTTTGGTTTTACACCGCACTCAGCAATATTCTAGCTGTATGGCGGCGGTCTGTAAATAATCGAGTCCGGACCAGACAATCCAGTGATCAACAACATGAGCATCGATCTGCGCAATTGGGAACCGATGACACGCGTCAACCAAGTCAGCGAGCCTTACCACCCGATCCCGTAAGTCGCCTCTTACGACAAGCTTAAGTTACTGAAGGGCAATATTTTAACCCGGACCATCACGGGTATATTTTGGCATCCATTGTTAAGAGAAACAATGCTAATTGTACACCTGACTGATCAAGAAGTTTACAAGGAGAACCAGCGTATCCTAATGGAGTGTGAACAAGACAAAGAATGACCATGGTACGGTGCATTTATTTCTTGCAGCACAAGTTACTTTAGCCTCTTGAATACACGTTGATTGATTGATGACCTTCAGTACTCAAGACCACAGTCTTAGGATTGTTAACACCCGAAATAAGAACTAAGATACAAACAGACGCACATGTACAATACATAATGTGTCGAGAAGAATTATTTCAGTTTGTACAGATGTGCTGAGAGTAATACCATGCATTTCTTCCGAGACTTGACGAATTGATGACTTATGATCAAAATGTCCTCCAAGGAAAACGCTAAGATATATTCAACATTGTCAACATTTGACATATATTTAGAGTCATCCAAATGAATAATATCGCATATGTGTTCCAAGAGTTCATTTCCTCCATTTATATCAATGGTACATAACATAGGAATATATCTGACCATTTTATTTGTTACATTTCCACACACAAAGTCAACAGGCTGTATTTCAGGGTCTGATATCACGAAGATATCATAAACATAAACTGACCTAATCTTTATATATCCGATCGAATCGTTTTGCCTCTGCAATGGTAGGGTGCTTCTTCTGTTAACCCTAACACTAACATATTTATCCATGTAGGTTTCGTGGGCATTGCAGTATATACCGTATTAAATCAGCTCAACTCATTCTTATGAATGTGTCATAAGAAAGTAAGATTGTTTATGGATAACAACTTCTTTTATTGTATATGATGCGACGTTTCGGTATTGATCCTTATACCGTTGTCAAGCTAGGCTGATGTGTCATAATGTTAGCGGCGTGTAAAATATAACATATGCATCATAAGAACTTTGCCAATACGAGGGACAGACAAGACTGGGACAATCAGGGGCAGGAGGTTTGGTTGTTTGTTCCTTCACCCTTCATATAGCTCCGTATAGTTTCCCACGGAAGAGAGCCATGCTACTTTTCAGTAATCAAATGTATCTAAGGATGAAATAATGTGATGTACTCGTGATACCAATGATGCTGTTGATTCAAACATGTTATCATGAATCCTTAAATTCAGACGACAACAGACACGATTATCATTATTATTATTTATTCTCTCTTGCCAGACTAACTAATACTGTTGAATGAACAATTATGTTACTCGTTGCACATATCTTCTTCAATCCGATGTTAGCCAGTGTATAAAGCAATTCAGCCGACTAAACTGAACTAATTGCTGACAAGGCTCCACTGACCACTTTGGACATTGGACGAAGGCGGGACTTGGATTCTTGGTACCGGAAGTGGCTCCTTCTCAGTGCCATCTGCAGACCATACAGAAAGCACGTTGTTGTGACGTCAACACAACCTGGATAACTAGCACATTACGTAGAGACGTAATGGAGATAAAGCCATGAAAGAAACGTCAACAGTTTATGGGTTGAAATGTTTGTAGAAAATGACTGAACTGACAATAGAACCATCTTTCATCTTGCCACCCATGGGAAGACAACCAACTTGCGTGAATCCGCCAACATTCTCGATGATTTTGATCATGGCGCCGTTGTTGCTGAAAGTGTCCACATACATTCCCTTGAAGTTCAAATCTTGAGCAAAGTCCACACACATTTGAAGACAAAACTCGCCGATTCCCTTGCCTCTTTCCGACCTCTTAACAATGATGAAGGGGTCGGCAACGCTGTTACATCCACGGTAATACTTGCTGATGGCCAGCATGAATGCAGCAACCATTTCCCCAGTGTCCCTACTTATTATGGCGAAGTTGAAGCTGCCTTGGATGTCTTTCCGGAATTCCTTCTCTGAGGAATATTCATCTACCCCAAAACCATTGCCACTCTGGGCTGCAGCTTGGATGAGGCCGAATGTTTCAGACAGCTGGGAGTCGCTCATGGTGTCGATGATGACAAGGCGGCCGTCGGGGAGGGTGGTACTTTGAGGGACGACGCCAGGAAGGCGCCTGACATTGTCGACTTTGTCATTTATCAGCATGATTGAGTTCTGGAAAATACCAAGAAGAACACTTACTATACAATGCATCAGACTAGGTCCTGAGTGTAACTGTAACCGCCCCGCAACGTTTGGCCAACTCGATAGCAATAAAATCTCAAGGAAGCAAGTGCAGGAGGAGGAGATGTTGTTAAGGAAATGCTCACATATGTGTTCCTTCTTAATGTCCGGAATCTAAACGATGGTTTCGAATATTGATACATAAAAGAAAAGGATTAACATAAATCATTCATTTTTTCAAGTTTCATGTTTTGTGACTGGTGCACAATTCTGATATATACTTACTAATTCGACTGTTCCAACGTTTAGTATATACCGGCGAACACCTGACAGGTAAACGGAAACAGGATCGTTGGTTATAAAACTTGATCTCACAACTGTTTGTGATCCCTCTTGCAGTAAAGAGGGAAGTGTGACCAAATAGTGTATCGGTTGTGCATTTATACACAAGCCGTTAAACAGGACTGATGTATGGGCCAATCACTGCATGAGACTGGAGACGCGCCATAGTCACATAGTCAACAGTCTGTCTCCCATCCGCCTCGTCTATACAACTGGCGAAATTTAGTAAACATAATAATCACAGTGCGTCATGCGAGATTTGACACATTGTCAAATAAACCAGTTATTTGGCAAAACTAAATATTGGTCAGACAAGTTATGAAAACACTGACTTCGTCAAGATCATATTGTTTATGATTTGTGGCTTGGCGTTCACCCTGAACCGATTAACGCGACAAGCGAACTGTGGTAAACAGGATACGGATTTAGACACGAGGACGATGAACTGGATAGGACTGTATTCAGATTTACCAAATCTAATCATATTTTGACAGTTCATTACTTACACACATATAAACATCATGTCAGATATGTGGAGAATTCTTTCCACATGTGTGGTGATCATAACAGTAGATTTGGTTGACAGACAGAAACGTTAGCGATTTCCCTTGCTGTGAATATGGACTTTTTCATCAATGTTAATTACAGATTGCTTTCAATAAAATGATATCTTCCCATAAGACAGATCTCCCAAAAGACAGGCCGCTTAGAACAACACATTTATGGTTGGTTGCATTTTGCATAATTAAGCTGTACCCTTGATAATAAAAGACAACATTAGATATTAACTATAGTTTTATCAATTCATGTAATGAATTATGATTTTTAAATTGAGACATGTTGCACCAACATATATATGTAGATCAACATATAATTGCAAGATCACCTTAGCTTGTGAATATTATCAAAAACAATAATACATATACACGAACCTATCAAACATATGAGACCAAGCACATACCGCCCACATATAATTTATATACATATACCTATCAAACATGAGACCAAGCACCATATTATTTTACATAACATGTTTGTTATTGCACAGATAACACTTATTAGAAAGTCATTTTAACTTCATCATTTTCTCCTTTCACCTTGTTCTTGGCATACAGGTAGTCATCTAGAAGGGTGATCGGAAAGGGTCATAGGAGAAAAATCATAGGAAAAATAACTATTATAACATCCTGTTCTCCAGCTATATACTTTGTTTATACTGAATTTTATAAATGCTATTTCACTTTCACCTTCAGTAACAAAAAACATCCTGTTCTCCACGTTATGGAATGAAAATATTGCAGTGATCTTGTTTGATAGATGTTTATCAGACAGCCGAACTTGCCCCTGTGGAAACACTCGAGAGGATCCTTTCCATTATTTGCTTCAGTGTCCTCTATGTGATGAATTTAGATTTAATAAATACTTCTTTCAAAATAATGTAAGTTTACATGTGCTTATTCACCACTTAACTCTAAAGTTGCCAAATTTATCAAACTTTACTTTGTTCAATGTTTTAATATGCATCAATATGCTGCATGCTCTCTGTGTCACTATAACGTGATTTTTGAGAATAATTTTTCTGTTCTGTTCTGTTCAGTAAAAGGATTAGAAATATGTTTTGAGAAGGGCACAGGAGGTAGGACTGCGTTGTATTCTCTGTATTGACTCTGGGTCAACTCATTAATTAAATAGGGGTGGGCAGCATGGCTCAGCTAATTAGCGTACTCATTGAGTCTGTCTTTTGGGTGGTCTGTCTTTTGGGAGGACTGTCTTTTGGGAGTGAACCAATAAACTGTCTCTTGGTGGTCAATTAGTGTATTGTGCCTTTCAGGCCGTGAGTTAATTCTTTTCAATTTACAGTCAAATTTGCAAATGGCAGGACGTTTGTAATTCAAGAAAGACAAACTCGCGTTTTTATACTTGCAACCCTGCGTGAGTTACAATATATAATGTTAAACGATCCACAATTTTTGCCTCCAAGCTAAACTGATGGATATTGTGAAATGCTTGGAGGGTTCTGTCCAGTCTCAAGATGACTTGAATAACTTCAGTTAAATTGAAATGTCACATTTAACATAAACACTAGCTTGTACGTATCATTTTATCAGTTTTAATAACTAAAGTCTAATAAACAGCGGATAAGTAGAAGTTGGACATTGAGCCTGAATACACCGGAGCCTGAATACAACCGAGGAACAGGCAGTATGAACCAGAGAGAGTAAGAGTAAGACTACATCGGATAAACCATACCAGAAGCATTGCTACACATCGGAACGCAGAAACGTCGACATGGGAGATGATGGTGGACATTTAATCACGACAACAACTGTACAGATATTTGAAGGGCATTTAGTGGAATACATGAGAAAAGCAAGATTTATGGATGTCAACTTCTTTATGCTAAATAACACGACGTTTCGGAGTATATGCGTGCTCCTTCATCACCTGTTGAAGGAGCAAGCATACACTCCGAAACGTCGTGTTATTCACAATAAAGAAGGTGACATCCATACATCTTGCTTTTCTAACAACTGTACAGGTATATAACAGAGTTGCCATGAGAGTTTTGGAGGGAAAGTTTCAGCACTCTCCAATCGTTATACAGGTTGGTTGGTCTGTTGTTTAACGCCGCTCTCAGCAATATCGTTATACAGAATGTGCAGTGCAGCGGAAAAATAAATGGTACTTCTATTCTGTTGTTTACAGTGAATGGTGGACTGAGTCCGGGATGTCTGTTGTCTCCCTTACTGTTATAATCTGTGTATTGATAATATGTTAAACGTCCACGCTAGTTCAAGCCCTGGTGTAAATATTGACACTATGAAATGTTGTGTGGTATGTTATTTATTATGATACAATGTTACAAGTGTAATACATTGTACCTGCTGACATTCAGTTGGTGACGGTGTACTCCATACATACTCTTTTGCTATATTTGGACTGAGTTGTAGAGATTTCCACTCTTTCCTGGCGTACCTTAAGTTACAGACAGATGTGTAATGTACTACAAGGTGCCGAATCAAAAGGGTTCTGCTTCAGAGAGTCTTGTAGAATTTTTTATGTGTTTGTTTTTGTATGGCAGGAGAGGTAGCCATTGCCTCTCATCTCACATTACATCTCAAGCCACAAGAAGACCAGCCATAGTATTTTGTACTGGCATGGTGAAACCTTTGTTGGGGTTGGGGAATGGCTGCTGCTGCTGGTGGTGGTGGTGGTATGTGTGGAGGGGGGGAAGGAGGGCACCACCCCTCTGGTTCCGCCTATGATTTGTGAGCTTGTTGTTTTTTGCTGCTTCCACACCTAGTTCTTTTACGGACTATTTCCACTTGGCAATCAACATGTAACATTATAAATAACAACTGTTAATCGGCGGCAAAAAAAATCATCTTCGTTCTAAAAATGTACTGCTTATATGCTATTGTTCACCCAACCGTAGGTGGGTACCCGGTAGGATGAAATGGGAATATGACCGATAATGTTCCAGCGCCTCACTGGCAGCTAATAATGGTGGTAATAGTGGTATCGTATTTGTCTTTTCTGATCTGTCTCATGTCGGACTAAAATAGAAAGCAACTCTAGTATTATCTCCAAGTTATTGAAAACATTGCAACAGGATGGCTGAAAAGGTCTTAGGTCTACTCATGTAATGTCCTCGTTCTTTTGCCTTGTACGCCCAGCGGCATCTGCTTCGTCGAATAATCCAGAATCGATTCTAACGTTCAGGTTTCATATAAATTTGAAGGGACTTTTCCTGTTATTGTATTTCAGCATAATCGCCTCCGATGGTAGAGTGTCTGTATCCCTGTGACTTTCTCCTGATGCTCTAGAAAGACTTCAAAATCACAATTGACCCTTTGTACAATGCTACCAGACAGGTCTCTGTTCCGTTCAGAAAAAGGTGTAAACGGTTGGTGAATGTGCAGCAGATTCAATGCGGTCAAATCCACATCCGTATATTATTATACGACAACTCATATATACTACTCACACTTTGTTAAGGATCAAATCATCAGAAAACTATGATGTGGGGTCAAATTTGGTTAAAATATCTAAGCCTATTGTAAGCATGGATCATATTATCTTGTGGATCCCATACTTGCTATTGACAGGTGTTGTGAACTTGTCAATGACTCGTTCCATGATTTGCAAAATGGTTGATTGGTGCCATGAAAACCATGTTTATGCTTACTCATGTATCAGGTGCATAAGGCCTAAAGGGGTGTTACCATAACAATTTATCGATTTTTAAATGGATATAATTTCAAATCATAACTCTAGGTTTCGTTTACGTAAAGTTGTGAATTTTTGTGTACGTATTGTCGTTTTACTGAATATGTATTGTAAACATCACTTATATCTCTACATGTGTGTCTTCGGATGTTTTACCCAAATGTATCACAAGAGATTTTGTATTCCCCAATAAATTGCCATTGTAACTGAAAAGTAAACTACTATTCCCATGCATATTTATATGCATTGTGCCATGATTAGTTTGTATTCAGATTACTCCTTTAATTCAAATGATATTTTCTTCGTATTTGTTTCAAATTAAAACATACCACCAGGTTGCAGTCTGCACTTTTTTGCATGAATATATCCTTTGCAGGTTTGCACAAAAGACAAATTATGTTGCACGGTAGATATTAGTAGAACGCAGTGGAATACATCAGTATGTGCTACATGATAGTTCTTTTATGCAACACAAGAAATTGTATAGACAGTTGGATGCAAGCGGGCATATGCTCCTTCGAAATGAATTTGGTACATATGCAGCCTGTCAGCATTTAAGGTATAGTTCATAATACATGCAAAGTATTCGGAGAGCTCAACACAAGTTTCCGTAGGCACAGAACATCTCTGCCGTCCCTGCATCACAGGGTGTTGGGCGCCACAGTCAATCAGGTCTGTCTGACCCGGGGGTGTAAGTGGAGGTAGTGTGATAGGTATATCGCTTTCTTCAGATTACGATCAGCAATCTCAAGTAGATAGCATGGTCAAATGTGCAGACAACAGTCCCCCTTTGTCACTTGTGGCGTACTGATTCACATCGTATACTTTGGTATGCCTCGGGGTGAGTGAGTATGTATGCATCACTTCGCTTTGAATTGTGTTCCATTTCAGGAAAGTGACCCATGTTTTAGACCACTAAAGTAAACACTATAGCATACGGTTGAAAACTGAGGATAAAATGTGTAGTAAGAGTTAGTTGTGTGCTGGTTCTCACATCACAGCAACAATGACGGATCTCTGTGTGAGCGTGTGAGTTGAAATTGACCATGGTGAGAGACGTTTACAACATCCTCAACATGTGGGTATTGTGTTGAAGACAGAGGATCATATTCAGGCTATCTTTGGGACTCGAATCCATGATCAACTCTACAGAGAGGATTTCATGGCCTAAAACCGCTTGGACAGCATTATCTCACTCACTTTGAACGATCTCACCTTTCTTTCAAGGACCAAGATTCCTAAAGACGTCAGCCAAAATCTCATTTACTGCAATGCATCTAAAGGTTGGTAGATGTAATGTTATGGGTGTTTTATGACTAAACCATTATATCGTGCCTATTAATTTTCAGTTAGAATAATAATACGAGAACAGCAAATTTTGTTGTTGGTATTTTGCTTTTATTCTTTCTATTGCAAGACTAACAAATACTGTTGCATGAACAATACACTTCACATTGCACATTTCTACTACAGTCCGATCTTAACCAGTCCATAAGGCGACCCGGTTGACCCAGCGTACCTAAATACTGAGCAGGCTCTACTGACCACGCTGGACAGTGGAGGAAAGCGGAACTGGGCTTCTTCTGGAAGGGGCTCCTTCTCAGTGCTATCTGCAGATCATACAGAAAGCACGTTGTTGTGACGTCAACACAGCCGTGATGACGTGTACATTACGTAGAGACGTAATGGAGATAAAGCCATGGAAGGAAGGTCAACAGTTTATGGATTGAAATCTTTGTAAAAGATGATTGAGCTGACAATGGATCCATCTTTCATCTTGCCACCCATGGGAAGACATCCAACTTGGGTGAATCCACCAACATTCTCGATGATTTTGATCATGGCGCGGTTGTTGCTGAAAGTGTCCACATACATTCCCACGAAGTTCAAATCTTGAGCAAAGTCCACAC
>VKKT01000072.1:224898-253518 GCA_008038995.1 Haliotis laevigata
TGTGAGGGACGACGCCAGGAAGGCGCCTGACTTTGTCGACTTTGTCATTTATCAGCATGATTGAGTTCTGAAAAAATAGGGACAAGAAACTTAGTACATGAAAACATCAATATTCAGGACAACCGTGCATCATAAAACCGATATTTTAATTGTATGTCCAATACCTTCATTAACTCCTGAGGACAACGTGACATTTTAATACATAATATAGACGACTATGATCTTCTTAAACTGTATAACTATTTCGACCGTTGACGAATTCATCGCAGTAACTTTCACCGTATCGGGAGCAGCCATGCGTATATGACTTCGCGGACAGTTCACAATTTCAGGCATGCAGACAGAGGAAATATTAGCAGAAAAATAAAAAAAACAACGTGACCACAATTTGTCTACAATAAGTTTGATCTAAAGCGTTACCATATTAATTGTGTTAGGTTAGAGACACTGCTTGGCCTGCTGTGGGTGTATATACATTATCTGTATCAAAGCCATGCATGCAGAAAAATAATCCCACACAATTTACCTGACCTATTTACTGAGAGAAGTGAAATCGCTTTGGCGTTAATATCACAGGTATTTGTTTGACTCACAGCGTGTTGAAAATCGCAGCATGCATAAAACACCATTAATATTATATTTTGTATATCTCGATTGATGCAGTAACGGTATATATACTTACGTTTGAAATCAGTTGATAATCCTCAGTATATACTGGAGAACACCCGTCAGGTAAACAGACACAGTGTAGTTGGTCGCAAGACTTGCTGTCAGACCTTCTCGAAGTCTCTCTCACAGTCAAGAGAGAAGTGTGACGAAACCCGGATCGCCTGCTCTTTTATACACAGACCGGTAAACATGAGGAGATGTCAGGGGTCAATCTCAGAACGAGGTTGGATACGCGTCATAGTCACATGATATCAACAATATTTCCCGCAGCCGATTGGGCTTTGACGAACTGACGAAATGCAGTAAACGTGTCTCTCCTGAGGCGTCACGTGGAATTTTACACACAGCCAAATAAACCGGTTATTTCCATAATTAAAAAACATCCAGACAAAATATTGATTATATACCACGAAATGATCAGCTTGCCTGGGATGTGTGGCTGGGGATTCCCCTACAAACAATTAGCGCTGCAACCAGCAAAGCGTAAACAGGTTTGAATGGTTTTGCCTTGAGGACAGTGAACTGGGTGAATACATTCACACGCAACGTTACCGTCAGTTGAGTGAACTTCACCTTATATGACGATGACATTTGAACTTGCACTGAATAATCGGTAAACACAGTGCTTCCACTTTCTAAATACTATGTAAAATATGTGTTCTTTTGTGACAACTGCAATATAACATAATAAAATGCAACGTGATTATGAACGAATGATTAAAACGTCAGACCTCAATGATAAAAGTGTCACATATCATAGGAATCTTATCTTATATAATGTTTCGAATCCCCACATGGGTACAGTGAGTGAAGCCAATTTCTGGTGTCCCCCGCCGTGATGTAGCGGGAATATTGCTAAAAGCGGCGTAAAACCAAAACTCAGTCAGTCAGTCATATAATGTGAAGTATGTGTGTGTATCTGTGTGTGTGTATGTGTGTCTCCCTCTCCCCCTCCCTCTGTCTCTCTCTGTCTCTCTCTCTCTCTCTCTCTCTCTCCCTCTCTCGCTCTCTGTGTCTGTGTCTGTCTCTGTGTGTGTTGTGTGATCGGCCGCAAGTTCACTGGAAAACAAACACCGTGGTGTGTGTTATCTCCAAGTTATTGTCGAGATTGTGACACGCGGTGATCGTCTACGCACCTCTAACCAACCAACTATTCGACATAATGTCAGACTGAAGTAAAGAATTGTTTCGAAATATAAGGTTTCGTTAGTGTAATTCACTAATGACCATTCGTGTCTCCAGCTTTTCTTGAAACTGAAAAACAGGTGGAGTGACATTTCGGTGAGCAATTCAATTATGACAGAATTTGCTGAAACATATATCCAATGTAAATAATATTTATATGCCCAACTAGCATCGGTACACATGGATTATTTTTGTTATCAATATAACGTTCCTCGAAGGAATTTCTCTGACACTGATGACAGGTATCTACACGAGTCACAAAACAAACTCCAAAAGTTTCTCGTTAGAATTAGTGACATTATGTAGGACTCACTGTACCTCATCGTCATCATAACTATAATCTATGCAGTCACCCCAAGGCGCCTCATAACGCAATTTCATACAATTATGGGGAAAGAATCCCCACCACCGTTCCTCTTTATGCTACTGTGGCCATTCCATGACGTAGTAGTTCTAACCAAAGGTTTTATGACACACGGATGGGTGATTCCGATTTATATGGCCCGACCAGGTGTCAGGTTCGTCGCAGCAGGATAGCACCATGCCCCGAACCCTCCAGCACATATTGTTGAAGGTACTGTTTCAAGAATGCTTGCCCCGGGGCCACCGTGAAGTCAGCGCGGGTGACCTTAAAGAGATGTATTGAAAAAAAGGGGAGCGGCTTTTGACAATAGTCAGTTTGCCCCCGTCTATTCGTGACGGGGCAGATTTCTTTCAGACTGCATATCAGCCTTGGATCTTATTGTACAGAAGAAATCGTGCGTTGAGCGTGAACTTTTAAACTCGTCATCGATTCTCCTGGAATGTTCCTCAATAGAAGCAGGCGTAATCCAAGCTGCCTCAACACATTTGTTACCCGATTCGTTATAAATGATTTACCATGTCTTTTCTGTGCATATTTGGCACGGTATCAAACTAAGTATTTTGTTTTATGTTTACAATATCGGAACGTGTAGGATACAAGTCATGTTTGGAAGAGTGCACGGTGTTAAGGCTTTGCGAAATATAGTATAAATGTCTTGACTTATTCAGCCTTTCTCCCTCAAAATTCAAGGATTTGTTTCAAAGCTGCACTTCCTTTGCTCTTGATACACGTTATCTATACTCCTTCATTCAAACATGCGTGCATCCTATATATATATATTTATATATCTGTATACATACACAAATTAACGTTGTGTGTAGGTATGTGTGATAAAATCTGCAGTAACATCAATATTCCTACCTACCAATAAATATTGCAGAATATACATTAATATATAGTGTATATTACATAATATATATGTGTATATATTATATTTTAGATACACATACATACATACATATACAAAACTAAACGTTGACTATGAAAAGTATAATATATAACTATACATATATACTGTGTATTTTCATATATGTATATTCAGTTTGTGTGTGCATGTGTGATAAGATCGGTATAATCACTATTCTTACTTTCCATTTGATATTGTACTTTTCGTAGCCAACGTTTATTTGTTCCTGACTGTAGATGGCCAGTTTAGAAACAGTTAACAAATTTGATTCCGCTGATACCCCACCTGCAAACGATGGAAAAGTACATCATGAAAGTTGAGTTGGGTCCAGTTCATTAGGTCAGTCGGTGGAGAGTGAGGTTGCTATTAATAACGAAACTGTGACATCATGACGGGCGGCACACTCACAAGTGATCCGCGCATGTAATGCACGGTCTGTACACCATGATATCACACAATCTGACAATCCGTCGGAGTTTCTTAAAAAAAACCCCAATAAATAGGTTTTCATACTGAGGCGTATAATCAGCATAGTGCCGACATGGTATTATTGTTCAAATACAACCATCTACGGTTATACATAACAGATAAAGACCTTAATTTTAGTTCGTTCAATTGTAGTTCGGCATGAACATTTCGCCTAACTACAAGAGGTCGGAACGAAAAATAGACAGTTCGTTACATCCGTCAGTTCGTCTTAAGCGTGTTCGTTATAAACGTACTTGACTTTATCTACAACTGTCTATGTATCGTAAAATGCTTGTTTCTGGTTTATATACAAGGAAACTACATGTGTGTATTTCTTGCTCAATGTTTTTCACAACTCAACGCCACGTCAAATGTTCTTCTACGCTATAAACACTTCATATTTCATCATCCTTTCGGCACCAGATGTGCTCAAGTCACGTGTTCTCGACTGTTCGAGATCAAACAACGGACACAGTTTTGTCTATTCCTAACATAAGGACATTGGGTACTTGAAGTATGCAAGAGACAAGACAACTTTGACAAGTGCAGTTGCAATGAACGTGTTGCTTTAGTTCTAATGACATAAACCATTCATAACAATGGTCATTTGCTGGGTCGAACTCATTCAGAGAACACTTTTTCTTTACTGCTGTCATCAGATGCTCTCTTCGTTTGCAGTTAAACTGGTTCCATAGCTTCAGCATCTGGATGTTTGGTGCAAGGTCAGTGACAAGCACCCACATAAATGCTGAACTGTGCAGGTGCTATCATCGCATCTGCCACAATGGAATTCTCTTATGGTGCATCTCGCGTGACAAAATTGACCGAATTCCTGAACTGTTACATGGCGATAACTCATAATACTGTATTAGGGGCGGTGGGGTAGACAAGTGGTTAAAGAGTTCGCTCGTCACGCCGAAAACCCATGTTCGATACCCCACATGGGTACAACGTGTGAAGCCCATTAAAAGGTGTCCCCGCAGTGGTATTGCTGAAATATTACTAAAAGTGGCGTAAATCTAAACTCACTAATACTGTTTTAACAAATTAAGCCTTAAATCCGTGTTAATGATTACAATGCCAAAATGATAATTACATCAGTGACCCAGACAAGATATGCATAGAAACATAGAAGCGTAGAGTTCCCTGTGTACAAATATGCATCATATGTAAAAAGATCTCTCCCTTAAAACAACCAACAAACTGTTAAGAGCTTGTGCATCAGACAAAGAATCTCAAATGTACGACGCATGTAACACATGCACAACAGATCACGTAAGCCACCAGAATTGACATTGCACGGTAACGCGTGCCGGATGTAAAGTTAGTCATACAAATGTTACATGTAAACAGCTTGTGTATGTTGGGCTCTGCAGGAGATTCACTACCTCACTGCCTAATAAAAGCTGAGAATAATGACCTCACTCTTCCATGCGGGCCTCGACAACTGTCAATGGCAAGTGTTTGAAGTATCGATGTGTGGCGTTGAACTACCTGTCAACAAACTCCATTGCTTGCTAAATAAGGAAGTAGAGACGAAGGGGAGGACTTAGGCGAGGTTAACTGATCGACACCTAGAAGTACACATGTGCAGTTGTCAAAACATACCAGACATAATTAAAGGTCAATAATATATACGTTTATTTGTGTATTAAGTGAGTGAGTGAGTATAGTTTTACGCCGCTTTTAGCAATATTCCAGCAATATCACGGTAGGGGACCCCAGTAACGCGCTTAACACATTGTATCCATGTGGGGAATCGAACCCAGGTCTTCGGCGTGACAAGCGAACGTTTTAACCACTAGACTACCCCAACGATCCTATTGTGTATTAAATTAGTAAATTGATGAAAATATTCTAAAACACTGGCATCATCCCAGTCGTGGCCATGAAAGTTTTCCCATCAGCAAAAGACACTTACACAATAAGGAATATATAATCACAACTTAGATTGTATCAGTAAATTGATTAGTAAAACAGAAGATATATCAGCAAGTTAGTTTTTTGTTTTGGTCTGTCGTCCCACACAACCCGTGTGTTTTATTTCACTTTAAAATGCATACTTCAGTAAGATGGCACACGTGGTCTATGTGGTTAACGTTGTAACTGGACATCATTGCAAAATACAACCGTGGTGTTAGTGTAAACATCTAACAAATATAACATGAACTTCGTCACGTTCAAGTTTTGCAGAAATTCTGTTGAAGAGTGCAGGCAAAGACATGTCAAGAATGGCATAATTACACTTTCCGGTGAAAGCATTTTTTATGATATGTAGATTAACTGTGTTGTTTATCAAATGCGAACATAGGAAACAGTACTTTCTAGAACGTTGCTTGCAAGACGATGATCACGATTTACAATCGTGCCTGCCTACAGTCACGGGCTTGACGTGTGTTGTTTATCATAAGCTATACCCGACCACTTGCACTTTGCTAAAGTTCAAATATTAACCTTAGTAAGAGAAATTGACGTCAAGACAATCAACACAAACAGCATGAAGCCAATCAACAAATTCAACAATCATGACCCCTGTGTCAGCAGTAAGGTGCCACCTCACAAACATATTTTACAGGTTTTTCTCTAGTCTTGAGATTAAGACTGATAATGCTGCTTCGTCGTATATCCAATAGGAGAGTGTATATACCCTCGGCAGTTGGCAAACCCCTGATTCTTGGTACTATTTTCGTACCAGGTTTGTTAAAACTTTATTAAAAAAGACAAACCATATTTCAGTCTACTGCTATATTCCACATACCAACCTTAGAACTGATTGACACTACATCGAGCCAGTAGGTGACCTGTGATGGGGACATACATAAGTACATTTACAAATATCTGCAGACGGATACCCTTAGGTGACTAGACGCCGCAGACAAACAATAGTGAACGTTTGTAAACTGTGAATATTGTAGACAGCCCGATGCTACAATATGGGTATACAGCCTACTGTGTAACGGGTGATGCAATGATACGACACAACACCTCTTTAAATTGTAAATATTGACAATGCTAATATTTGCTGATGTTCAACTTTACTTTGGGTTTACATACACCAGCTTCACTGGCTCCACATACCTCTGATATTAGCTAAAAAGAATGAACTAAAGGTGGAGCATCACCAGATATAGCTCCGTTTACAACAAAATGTAAGGCTAGTATGCTCTTAACAAACGTCAAAGCCCACTACCTTCAAAACAAAATTGATAAAAATAAGCTGCACTAACAATTATCTATCGCTTGCGTCATCCGAGCGACAAAACAGGTCCCTTCAAAGACACAAACCGAACCCACAGATGTGCTGTGAGGGACTGTTTGTTCAATGTATAGAGGTGATGTAGCCAAGAGGTTAAAGTATTGCCTCGTCACGATGAAAGTCCGTGTTCGCTTCCTCACATACAATGTGTAAAGACCCTTTCAGGTATATTTGCACACACACTAATATAGTTATATTTATATTTTTGTAACAATAACCGAATAAACTTTAAATTTTGCACGATGTCAAGTTGATACAGATATATTGTAATTTGACAACGTTCCAAGGATTTATAATCACTGGCATTTGAATTCTTTACAATTAGATAGTAAGGTGAAACTTCATTTCTTTCAGAATGTATTTGTTATGCCCGAATGAACCTCCATTGTGTAAGGGGAACCCCCTACTGTACTTGCATGCCCGGGGCAGCTGTCCCCGACTAGTATCAACAAGCATAACTCGGGCCAGGGTCAACAAAAGATATGACTGAACCTTTCGGGGAAGCCCCTACAACAACTCCATATATGGTAACACGGCGGGGGAGGGTGCGTAATTCAAACACAATGTGAGCACGTATTGGTATGCTGTGAATAGAAGGATTTGTCCCGCGGCATTATAAACAAACCTCAGTGACACGGAGACGTTAACTATTGGGAGTGTTCGGGGCAATTTGAAAACGCGCAATTTCGTACGTGCATTACGCCATATCTTGCTGGGACATATACTTCAGAAATGAAATGAAATGGGTTGAAACTTTTTCTCTTCTCATTTATTGTGTATTCCGAATGCAAACATTATGACGGAAGTAGCGATCGATTTTAAGAAATTAAATGAAAATTGACTTTTCTTGCAGTTTGTTTACCTATTTAATGTAATTAAATGACATGTTATATTTGTGATAATTAACAACAAATACATAATTACCTTTCTTATTCAACCAGACAGATGAAATATAAACTATCTATATCATTGGTCTTTTTTATACATATCATCAAGAACATTTCATCACGAATTAACAACGTTTCGTACATCATTATTGTCAGCTGTAAACCTCTAAGATGACTGGACCAATATACCATCGATTATTAACGCCGCTATATATTTACAATATATAATTCCAATTTTAAACAAGAAGAAATTATAGTTCAGGGTTCATATTGTTTTCAAGGTTTCGGAATCATTGTTCTCAAATTGGGATGACAAGGATGTACTATGTTGTTGACTATGTTCAGTATTAACCTTGAACTGTACGGTAAATAAGAAACCGGAGCCCTCGTCCATTACACCGCAGGGATTAACTTAACGTAAGTGGACACTGGTAGGAGTTTTCAGCGTATACAGTAGTGCTAAAGGGCAGATACATGCCAACATATACAGGTGTGCATATATATATCAACACTGCATTCCAAAATGTTCTTAACAAAAAATACAAGACATCATCCTTTTCAAATACAATGTGCACCTTACATGCATGTTACAAACTATTTCATCAGAAACTGTTAATTTTAATAAAAGTAACAATCCATAGGGAATGTATGAACAAAGAAAAATATCAATATTTGTTGATTTTCCAAGCTACACATTTCTACGGTCAAGGTGATGTATTTCATCATCTTTGTACCATATTTACCTTCTCGGTATGCCTTTGATGTTCGAGGGAGGGGTCAGTGGGAATGTCACATGATGTGTTGTATTGACTGACAGTTCAGTAAAACATGACACAGGCTTTAAACATCCTTGAACAACATCAGCTTTCCGGCTTGCAACTGTCTCAGATTTTGTGTGATGCACAACAACAGGAGCGAGGGTCACGTGCACTTTACTCTTTACAAACTATTTACATCATTCATGTTTTGTCAGCGCATTGTACTTTAAGTTATGCATGATTGTATGTTAATTTGTTAAGTGTATGATTGTATGTTACGTTGTTAAGAGCATGATTGCATGTTAAGTTGTTAAATGCATGATTGTATGTTAAGTTGTTAAGTGCATGATTGTATGTTAAGTTGATAAGTGCATGATTGCATGTTAAGTTGTTAAGTGCATGATTGTATGTTAAGTTGATAAGTGCATGAATGTATGTTAAGTTAAGTGCATGATTGTATGTTAAGTTGTTAAGTGCATGATTACATGTTAAATTGACAAGTGTATGATTGTATGTTAAGTTGTTAAGTGCATTATTGCATGTTAAGTTGATAAGTGCATAATTGTATGTTTAGTTGATAAGTGCATGATTGTATGTTAAGTTAAGTGCATGATTGTATGTTAGGGTTGTCAAGTGCATGGTTATATTTAGGTTGACTTATTTATGTATCAGACACACTTGACTATGGTGTGGATATATTGGGATAAGTTCCTGACACGTGTAGTTGCTGTTATCGGTATTGATATGGATGATAACACAGAGATAATACACATTAATAGCCATTTTATGTTAATGAGAACAGAGATAACAACAATTTGGGTAAGGAAGTCGTTTTAATGGGGACAGTGAGGACATAGGGACTTTGAAGCGTCCCCAGTAGACAGGCGGAACAATGATATAGTTATTGAGGGCATGGATATCTGGGGCAGAGTTTCTGACGATATCGCTGGTGAACAGAGGGCTATGTGGTCAGAGTGAATACAGAGGTTATAACGATATAGAGAACACAAAGGTAATGGGACCTGAAGTGAAAATGGAGGTTATGAGGGCATAGAGAACACAGGGTTTGTGATGACATAGCGAACACAGGAGTTATAGGGCCCACAGTAAAAATGGGGGTTATGGGGCCCATGGTGAGCATGGAGGTTATGGTTGTATACAGAACACAGGGGTTATCGGGCCCATGTTGAGCATTGAGGTTATGATTGTATACAGAACACAGGGGTTATGGGGCCCATGGTGAGTATGGAGGTTATAATTGTATACAGAACACAGGGTTTATGGGCCCATGGTGAGCATGGAGGTTATGATTGTATAGAGAACACAGGGGTTATGGGGCCCAAAGTGAACATGGAAGTTATGACTGTATACAGAACACAGGGGTTATAGGGCCCATGGTGAGCATGGAGGTTATGATTGTATAGAGAACACAGGGGTTATGGGGCCCATGGTGAGCATGGAGGTTATGATTGTAAACAGAACACAGGGGTTATGGGGCCCATGGTGAGCATGGAGGTTATGATTGTATAGAGAACACAGGGGTTATGGGGCCCATGGTGAACATGAAGGTTATGATTGTATAGAGAACACAGGGGTTATGGGGCCCATGGTGAGCATGGAGGTTATGATTGTATACAGAACACAGGGGTTATGGGGCTATGGTGAGCATGAAGGTTATGATTGTATAGAAAACACAGGGGTTATGGGGCCCATGGTGAGCATGGAGATTATGATTGTATACAGAACACAGGGGTTATGGGGCCACGGTGAGCATGAAGGTTATGATTGTATAGAAAACACAGGGGTTATGGGGTCCATGGTGAGTATGGAGGTTATGATTGTATAGAGTACACAGGGGTTATGGGGCCCATGGTGAGCATGGAGGTTATGATTGTATAGAGAACACAGGAGTTATGGGGCCCATAGTGAGCATGGAGGTTATGATTGTATACAGAACACAGGGGCTATGGGGCCCATGGTGAGCATGGAGGTTATGATTGTATACAGAACAAAGGGGTTATGGGCCCATGGTGAGCATGGAGGTTATGATTGTATACAGAACACAGGGGTTATGGGGCCCATGGTGAGCATGGAGGTTATGATTGTAAACAGAACACAGGGGTTATTGGGCCCATGGTGAGCATGGTGGTTATGACTGTATACAGAGCACAGGGGTTATGGGGCCCATGGTGAGCATGGAGGTTATGATTGTATACAGAACACAGGGGTTATGGGGCCCATGGTGAACATGGAAGTTATGACTGTATACAGAACACCGGGGTTATGGGGCCCATAGTGAACATGGAGATTATGACTGTATACAGAACACAGGGGTTATGGGGGCCCATGGTGAGCATGGAGGTTATAATTGTATACAGAACAAAGGGGTTAAGGGGCCCATAGCAAACACATTGGTTATGGTGACAAAGCGAACACAGGCGTTACTCTCAATACTGAACACGGTGGTTATGATGGCATAGCCGCCACAGGGGTTATGAGGCCCATAGTGAACATGGAAGTTATCATGGGTTGTGTCCGATCCGGGATTCGAACCCACACCCTCAGAGTCAGGCATCTAATTCCCAGTACACAAAGTCAGCTGCCTAACCAACTCAGCCACTGCGGCTTCCACAAAAATGGAAGTCGAACAACTTTGCTTTGCTTTGTATACCCCTCTGATGAGTGTAAATTGGTACGGCTCCCACAGTCAAAAGCTATCGATTCACAGTGCCATTTAGAAATTGGGGAAATGTAACAAATGTTATATATGGGATTACACTTTGTCCGTAAGGTACATACTCTAGTGCATAGAGGTTATCAGTAAGTACACAGTAAGCACGGGTTATGAGACACGAAATATTGATTAAAACAGTGGGACATACGTTCTGCTGACACAGGCAGTGAGGAGCAGAGACTGGGGGTGAGTGAGTTGGGTTTTACGCTGCTTTTAGCAATATGCCAGCAATACCACGGCGGGGGACAACAGAAATGGGCTTCACGCATTGTACCCACGTGTTAAGTTGGGTACAATGGGTACAATCGAAGCCAGGTATTCAGCGTGACGAGCCAACGCCTTTACAACAAGACTATCCCACCGCCCCAGAGACTTGAGGGAGGGAACAGAGACTGATGGAGGGAACAGTCAAGGGGAAATACAGGTAACCTGGGTGTCATCTGGGGTTCGCCACTAACACCAACATTATTGCAATAGAAGGAATTAGTAGAAGAAACAACAGTGAGTTCGTCACATCAATGTTCGACACAACCGCGTTTGACTATGTAGTTATAAAACAGGTATTGAGGGTAACTGGTACACTGTGGACTATTGCATTACGTCAGGTATATATTATTTCATTTCCACAATGACCAAGATACCTATAGACAATGCCTGCACTATATAACTGACATACACTCTGAAGTACGATAAACACACGTTTCAAGTTGCAGGAGAGCATTGAAACGAAAGTCTACTGTGTTAGTGAAGCCAAGACGCAATGTCCATAGTTCATTCGTGGTTCAATATGACTCATCGACTGAAATCAATACCGGCGTTTACTCACAGATGACCGAGATAATGTCGATTTGTAAACATATGTGAAGTAGTACTCTTAAAAGTAAGGCAATTGGCTGGGTGTCATGACAATAATATTTTCACAGTTATATTCTATCTCAATTCGGAATTGTTCAAAGCTAAAACACATTGTTTCTTCGTGAAGAAAGTAGTTCCCACACAAAGTAATAGCACTGGTCCATGGCTTGCAAGTGCCGCTCCAACCAGCAACATGTCACTGCACTTATTACTCAAATATTGTTATTTACATCAGTTTATAGCACTAACAAGAAATGGGGCGGTGCTGTAGCCAAGTGGTTAAAGCGTTCGCTCATCACGCCGAAGACCCGGGCTCGATTCCCCATATGGGAACATTGTATGAAGCCTATTTCTAGTGTCCCCCGCCGCGATATTGCTGGAATATTGCTAAAAGCGGCGTAAAACGAAACCCACTCTCTCACTAACAAGAAAGGTATCTCACTCAATTGCTTAAATGATACGTGACGTCCAGTGTGGTTACTGCATCCTTGGTACAATAATTAGAGGTCCAATTAGAGGTCCTGGTCGAGCTGTGGTCTGCATGAGAAGCACCTACACGGATTTCATACTTACGAAAAGTATGTAAATTCATTGCAAGTTAACAATTCAATAATTTTATTGTGTGAAATATTTGCTGATAAAGGTGTACTTTTAAGATATTGTACATCTGCGACAGGGAGAAATATAATATATTTGGATATGAAATTATGTCTGTGTCTGAGGCAAGGTTTTGAAACTTGATTTGTGTTAGGCTGAGGGAGACAAGGGTATATGATATACCATATACCCTGACCATGTTGCCATTGCATGTGAATTAATGCGTACTGAAGTAAACACTATTGGGTGTAATGTCATGCAGTGTTCAATCTGTACCAGCGTGATATTTAGAAATGAATGTATTCCCATGTAGGAAGATGCACTCGGAGAATTAATGTATTGAATGGAAGCATAAACTGACACGAGTATTTGAATTGTGTGGTCAGTATGTTTACAGCAACACCTGGCCTTGCTCCAAGGCTGTACCGAATGCTGAACCAATGTAAGTGTAGCAATTCTATCCTTCAAAGAGTGAGTGAGTATGGTTTTATGCCAATTTTGGCAATATTCCAACAATATCACGGCGGGGGACACCAGAAATTGGCTTCACACACTGTACCCATGTACGGAATCGAACCCATGTCTTCAACGTGACGAGCGAACGCCTTAACCACAAGGCTACCTCACCGCCCCTATCCTTCAAACAGGCCCCAGTCTGTTATTTATATTGCTTATAAATTATCATTTAAACCATTAATTTTTACCTTGGAGACGTGTGCAAGACTCATCCACACCCTACTCAAGCCATACATGAATCTTACAACCAAGTAAGAAAGGATAAGCTGCGAAACGTCCACAATTGCCAAATTGCGTAAAGCATCGAAAAGTACTTAAGTAACCTTCACAGAAAGCGACCAAAACAACTTTTTCTGGCATAATGTCAAGTCAACGTTGGTTACTAAAATTAGCAGCACCTCCAAATGCATGAGCTATTTCGGATACGTCTTAGTGCAAGAAACGTCAAGAAAAACACGAAAACAGAAAACACATACTCTAAGGAAGTAAGTGCAAGAAACACCTGTCGCACGAGGACAAGCAATAAAGACATGTAGGTCAGGGATATAGGTCAACTGTTATCCGCTGTAAACAGGGCCGAGTGACTCACTCTGTTTATATCGGCACATGTTACAAGCGTCTATAAGCTCCGATCAATTCACAGTCAGGAGGTTTCTGTATTGAAAAACACTTCTTAAAGGTGCACGTGGTGTTATTGTTTGCAAAGAGGGTACATGAAGAAGGATGAACATCAAGTGAGGTGAGGTGTGGTGCTGTGAGGTACTGTGAGGTGCTGTGAGGTGCAGTGAGGTGCTGTGAGGTGCTGTGAAGTGCTGTGAGGTGCAGTGAGGTGAGGTGTGGTGCTGTGAGGTGCTGTGAGGTGCAGTGAGGTGCAGTGAGGTGCTGTGAGGTGCTGTGAAGTGCTGTGAGGTGCAGTGAGGTGCAGTGAAGTGCTGTGAGGTGCAGTGAGGTGCTGTGAGGTGTAGTGAAGTGCAGTGAGGTGCTGTGAGGTGCAGTGAGATGCAGTGAGATGCTGTGAGGTGCAGTGAGGTGCAGTGAGGTGCAGTTAGGTGCTGCGAAATGAGCTTTAACCGTAATGTTATTTGCACTTGTTTACCAACACGCATGCCACCTGTGCATTCATGTGTATGTGCGTGAGTGCGAATGTGTATTTTCGAATGTGCGTGAGAGCCTGTGTGCGTGTGAGTTATGTGCGTACACCTGCCCAAGACAACTGTCGATGTTATGTCGCTCGACGCTGCAACCAGGGTAACAATAAGTACCATCCTTTAAAGTGTCCTGTATGACACGGTTCAGGATGGAACTACCGGCCTGCACTTTTCGGACAGATACTCTAAACAAGTGACGATTTGTTCATATTTGTTATTTCTGAACTATGCCGTAGATGTGTATGTACGAGAATGATGGCCCGTATGCACGAGAACAAGAGGAAAACGTGCAACGTGATGCTGTATGCGCTCTCAACCATGTCATGTTGACACAACTCATGCTAACAAATTAGGACAAAGAATATGGCCTTGTAGTAGGATACGGTTCGTGGCAGGTGTGCTGGTATGTCTACGCTATGCCTATATTTAATGACTGGATGTTGATTCGCATTATTGAGAATGTTATACACATGAGGATAAATTAATTACATTTCACTTCGACGACATATGTAGACAAACAAATCTCCCTTGAATAATATTTGCCATGACAACCAGGTGACAAGTGAGATAGCACACATGACGATAGCATATCTCCAGAACGAAACACGAAGGAAGTTTTTACTGTTACAATGCTTCTTTTAGCCGCATAGATCGTTCCTGTGTTTATATTATTTGAATCCCTCTTGTGGATATTTTCGGTTAACTATACCATTGTAGGGAACAAGCACGGTATCTAATTGAGATTTTGTTGTTGTTAGGGTCAGTGATGAGCAAACGCGCTGTCTATTCAGTCCGAAGTAGCCTACTGTAAGTATCACCATGTTAGAAAGACGTGTGATAGTCCATGGAAGAACTCGATTTGGTGTTGCTGGACATACACCTGACCAACCCATGCTCACTTTACTGAGACAGTGTAATCCCAAATATGACATATAAGGCAGGTTATGTTGACCGTTCCGCGGACATCTGGCATCATCACT
This sequence comes from Haliotis laevigata, assembly GCA_008038995.1. Taxonomy (NCBI): domain Eukaryota; kingdom Metazoa; phylum Mollusca; class Gastropoda; order Lepetellida; family Haliotidae; genus Haliotis; species Haliotis laevigata. Next base: position 240,223 of record VKKT01000072.1, read on the forward strand.
ATTTGATAGTGATTTATAAACAGATGTTCAGCCACCATATCGCGTAGTTTCATTCACTGGAATGTCTGGTCCAGACTCGGTTGTTTCGTCGTAAGCTATCAAACAAACGCATACAAGTTGTATTATGAAAATTGTACAATCGACACTGCTTTTTACAAGATTTGTTACAAAGGTAAAAAGGGTTTTGTCGTTTCTATTTACATACTTACTCAGTTTAAATCTCATGATCACTTCTATAAAACCATAACTCCACTTCCCAGTAGACCTGAGCCTCTATCACTGTAAAGTGGTACGAGGCTGCCAAATAACGTGATCTGTGTGAAACAGAATATAAGTTGCAAACGTATAATTGTAAATTTAAAACGTCAGTACTATGCAGTGACAATTGTGATCGAGCCAAACATTAACACATTTCAATCATGATAACACTTATTATCTAGTTCTGTCCTTGAGCTAGAACGCGTAACCGGCCGTAAACAACACCAAGCACTCAAAGCTCAACTTGTCATTAAATATATCAGGGTAAGCTGATTAGGTATCGGCTTTGCCAAGTGTAGGAATAGCCATGTGATCAGATGTTTTGAAGACCAACATAAACTCTTCAAAAACAGAAATGCACAGGCTTTTTCAGCGGTTCATTTCGATATCTTTTGACAGCAGTCGCCAATAAGACAATTCCTATGTTTGAATACAGTTAATTACAGATTGCGTATCTCAACAAAAGGTGACTTGGTGGTCGATTAGTGTTTTCTGCCTTTCAGGTGGTGAGTTAATTCTTGTCAATTTGCAGTCTGACATCGAGTATTTATGGGCAAACCTGTGGGACATCAGGGTTTTAAAGCCTGACAGGGTCACTTTAAAGCATGTTGTTCTCAGAGTTTCAGTTTTGAAATATACACTCTTCAAAACAAGAAACGAATAGGCGTTTTCAGCAGTTCAATTTGATATCTTTTGACAGCAATCGTCATTAAGACAATTCCTATGTTTGAATACCGTTAATTATGTCGTGGTTGTTATGTACTGCGCGCAAACGCATCCCAAAATGTGTTTGTAAACGTTTGTAAAAAAATATATGATATATGAAAAGTGCATGCAGAAAATGTTTTATGCACTTGCAATATGTCGGGAACATGAGCAGAGACATTGACTGTAAAAGGCCAAACCAAATTCATCATTTCATTACGAAATGTACGACGTAAACGAAGATAAAAAAATTCAAAACTGGTTGCAATTGACCGAAATATCGCCACTGGACGTTTGGAAGCAGGGAAGTCCTAGTCTGCAGTTGCAAGACACTTCAACGTCCCCCAAAGCACCATATCTCGGTAATGGCATCGAAATACTCGCTTCAGTTCGACCCAAGATCGTTCCTAGAATGGGAAGACCAAAGATGACCACTCCTGCTCAGGACCGATTCATTCGGGTGTTTCACCTACATCAGCGATTTGCTGCAACAACGGACAATGCAAGATAGGTGCCTGGACTTCGTAGAATTTCCAACCAAACCATTAGAAGTGGGAAGACGAGCATATCGACCAAAAAGTTGGACCTATCCTGACACGACTACACCGACGTGTCCAAAAGTGCAACGGTACAGGCATGGTACCAGGGGAACTGGCGACGCGATGAATCGCGTTTCCCCCTTGGTGACGATCGGGCACCAACGTCGACACCAACGTTTTGCGCCTAACTGCGTTCGACAGGTGGACAGATCTGGTCGACGTAGCGTCATGGTGTGGGAGCCATGTCCTACACGGGTAGATCAGAGCTAGTGGTGGATCAATGTAATCTTACATCAAATCGCTTCATGGACCAAATCCTGCGACTTCACCTCCTCCCACCTTTCAACCGCCAGAGGGAGCTGTTTCAATACGACAACGCTCGATCCACACAGGTCGTGCAACAGGTGCCTATCTCCCCAATGCAAGCGTAAGTGTCTATCCCTGGCCTTCAAAAATCGCCTGATCTGAACCCAATCGAGCATCTATGGGGCGAACTTGATCGACGCGTCCGTAAACATCACCATCGTCGTCAGACACTTTCAGAACTTGCCAACGCGTTGCAGGAGGAATGGCGAAGAATTCTCTAAGCACAATTCCGACGATTTATCCAAGACGGTGGTGTCACCAGGTACTGACCTGAACGCCCCCTTGTGTCCACACATGTGCAGTGAGTGAACTGGATTAATGCTGACAATGACAGCAATACATATGTATGCATGTATACATCCGTCTGTCGACTTTCCTTCATCTCTGTTCAAGATTAATCGACTTATGTACGCATAAATACGTTGAATACATTTCCTTAATTTTGGCCTCTGTGTTTCTTTTTTAAGAGTATACATTCAAACATGTAAATGCACACAGAGAGACAGACATTCTTTTAAAACAGAAATCAAGTGGTAAAGCATTAATTTCGTGGTAGTTCACAAAGTTCAAAACATTGTGAACACACCAACAGCCGAAGATTAGCGCTATGTAGTACTCTTCCTAATTGCCTTTATTCGCATTCTTTGAAACCTATTCATCACCGTAAAAGTCAAATTGTATTGCGTTACAAGTTCCACAGCCCAATAACTGACATGTTACACAACCGAGAAGACAATTAACCTGGCATGTGTGTGTCTGTGTGCTTCGGGCAATATGTACACCCTAAAACCTTTGGCATCAAGTTGGATTCTTGAACAAAGTCTACGCAAAAGGTTTCGTTTAAGACCGTTTTCCATGTGTACGTTACCGCCGTGTAATGATACTAGAAATACAGCTTATTCACATTTTGTACGATGCCATAAAACAAATTGGAGTATATCAAGCTTGATCTATCGTAGTGACACTTTCAGTCCTATATATTCTAAAATCATTGTACTTGTCTTAAACAAATATGAATACATGAGATCTTCTATAAAACTAAACGACATTGTTCCGATTCGAATCACATTGTCACGTCAAGTGTCCCAATCGCTGTGCAGTTGTATCGTTTGTCGCAGGCGTGGCAGAATCAGTTGATCTTGGGTTCGAACCACAGACATGTCCTGATAATGATTTTAGTTTTGTTAGACTTGCACCAAAGAGGGAAACCTGCCACAGAAGTAGGAAGACCTGCAATACCACTGATACATTTTCAGTGTAATAACAGAGATACAAGTACCCTCACCCAGTACCTACTCACTCACCCACCCACCCACCCACTCAACGCAAGACTCACCCAATGACTCGCTCACCCACCCGCCAACCCACCCACTCACTCACTCACCCACTAACTCAACTCAAGACTCACCCACTCACTAAACCCAAGACTAACCCACTCACTCACTCACTCACTCACCCACCCACCCACTCACTCACTCACTCACTCACTCACCCACGCAACAACCCACTGCACTACCCACCCACTCACTGACCCACCCACCTACCCACCCAATCACTCACCCACTCACTCATTCACTCCATAATATGAAATATGTTCCAAACATACCTAGCATCGTGTAACCGACACATACATGATCAACGTGTCAGAGGTGTCTCAACCCTGAAAAATGTGTCACTCAAACACATCAGGGTTAATCCGGCCTTGTTTCAAATATACCTACGGACCCTCTGTGACCTTTGCACACGAACTGTTAGTTGCAACATCTTGAATAACATAATAGCAACAAAGCTATTTCCATAATCACATAAGAAATCACAACTAAAAGTATGGTCAAATGACTTTATCGTAAGCATATATTTATTAATCAATATCACATACTGGTGATTATTGAGGTGTTTGGCTTCTTTCTTGCACACACGAAGCTGTCACAGATGATAGTGGTGAAAAAGTATTACTGCAATATTTTGTATTGAGTTTAATGATGGTTACAACACAGTTATCAGTGCTTATGGATTTGTAATCTCCGAAATATTGGTTTGATTCTTTTTTAACTTAAGTGCAAATGTGAAGATTGCAGCTTCAGACATGAACATATTCATTCATGTCGCGACGCTGAGAAATGTGTCCATTGTAATAACATATGGAGGAATAGAAGGAAAGGTGACCGTAGGTTCACATAAACTAACAATCATTCATCTTGTCTCACGGTCGTACGGTCGTTGGGGTAATCCAACATCGACTGTAAACAAAACTTGCATCAACGGCTAATTGAAGCTGATTGCAGACAAATAGTTTCATCTGTTGTGGGTAACGATATGGTTGAACTACTGCCAATGTGACGATGGAGTTCACTCACTTTAATGGTAAGACTATCAAACATCAACCGTAAATCATGGTCAGTTATTTTCACGACGCCAGAAGATAAGCCATCAGTCAATATTATTAAGCATGTTTGTACTAAGGGTAGGAATCGGTCAATGCATGTTAAAGTTATACTTAACTTTGTTTGTTCCTTGCAGTAGGTATTCGACAATCGACACTTCAAGCATGTATGTGTAAATTTGTGAAAATAATTCAGTAAATTAGGGATTAAGGGTTTAATGCAGTTTAATTGTTTACTTCTTACAGCTTGTATATCCAAGGTTAACACAGGGAATGCATATGTTAACACACTCAGAAGCACGGGGAGACGTGCATCTGATTAATGACATGTGCTCCAGTTAATGGTAATTCAAGGTAGGCGTCTTCAGACGTTTTTTCTCATTAAAGGATAAATCGCGTCTTGGCAGAGGAATCCTAAACAATCCACAGCATATATTTACATTTCTCATAAATTGAATACACTTCTCTAGAACTGCCATAAGACACGCTAGATTCGTTTCAGTATTTCAATCATCCGATCCTGAAATATGTAAGGTGGGTCTCATCTACCAGATCATAAATAACACAAGCAAAGTCATAAAGACGTCATTTTGACACACGTTGTCAGATTAATGAAATACCTCATTCAACGAATGATTGAAGATGTGGTTTCTCGAACTGAAATCTTCATTATGACAACACACATTTGTTCCACATTACTGGAGCGACTATTGTTAACATGACGACACCCTCTGTATTGAATAAAAACGTATATGTATAATTCGCTGTATGCACAGCCTACGGCTCATGTTGCAGCATACGTTTATGTTGATATGTGATACACGTTGGCACGTTTCGAATTTTACGGATCTTAATTATCATTAAATATGAATATAAACATCAGCATGAATAGGTGTCTGGATCGATAAAGAACCTGCACCTATAGCTATAATAGTGTCTTATACAGTGAAGATCTAATGGCAGTGTGATTAATATTTGAGTATAGATTGATTGTTTGTTGTTTACTGTAGGAATATCACACACATCAATATTCAAGCTGTATGGCGGCGGTCTGTCAATAATCGAGACCAGACAATCAAGTGATCAACAGCATGAGCATCAATCAATCAATTGGGATACGATGACATGTGTCAACAAAGTCAACGAGCCTGAACTACCGATCCTGTTAGCCGTCTCTTACGACAAGCATGGGTTGCTGACGACCAATTGTAACCCAGATCTTGAAGGGTCCATTCGAGAATAAAAGTAACGGACATTTTCACATGGATTATCACACATTATGTTTTTTGACAAATATACTGTAAAAACATTAAATTTTCCTTTGAGAGAACAACAGGAAAGCACAAAACGGGTATGAAGTATATTTGCTCTTCGTTCCCTTCTGTCTAGTATAAACTATTGCTGGTAACTAACACCTCGCTATTCGAATGATAATTAACGACTGTTATCAGAATTAGAGGCTACTCTTGATAGTTAAAGGCCATTCGGGTTAGAAAGAAATCGGTTGTAAATTTGATACACAGTACAAAGTTTCATTCGTTTTACATCTGCTTGACAGTGTCGTAGAAAAGTTGTCGAAATGTGAACTGGTTTGAGATCTGTTCCAGGTGTTCCCATTTGACAAGCATGAGTTACGTTTTTTTAAAAGACAATGCACCAGTATAGAGTTGAATTGTCACGATTCTCAACAAATTACACACACACGCACTCACGCTCGCACGTACGAACGCACAAGGGATAAGTAGGGACCTAGAACCGAACCTTGGGGTGCATGTGTTGACGATGATAGACGGACTACATCAATGATGTACATTCACATGCTCTGTCCATAGAAATGTAATCTTTTGCCCATAAGCACACATGTATCAGTAGCAGACACTATTTCAAAGTCACATTCATTCAAAGAGAAACAGGAGTCACGTATCGCTCAATATCGTGTTTGTCCAGAAATGGTTTCACTGACCCCAAAGTGACCCTGTCAGGTGAGAAAGCAAGAGCTGCTATCAAGAGGGCAACCAAAGACTTATGATGACGTTGGATTTATCTAAACAGTACGACAAGTATTTAGTCATCTGGAACAGGGAGATGTTTATGGATGTGAACTGGTCGACCTGTCTGCAGGAATCATTTCTATAATGCTAAATGGTTCGATTTCACTCCATCAAGGAATGCGAATCCTTACATGAGCCTTCTAAAACGCTGGAAGGCTGTTAAGAGGTATGACCATCACTTGTTCTTAAATACCGCTTTTACAAACATATTCTCACAAATACCAGTGTTAAGGACTGGTAGATCTAATAAATATACACTAACAAACATGATTATTCTCGCGCAGTAAAAGCGTTTCCGTAACACTCAAAAATAAAAAGACCTTTAAAATTTATCAGTGTCGTGTACTATACATCATTTGGAACCAGTTCAATTTAGATCTCAATGTACTAGTATATAGGTAATTATACCGATATATGAATATGTAGTCATATAGATATACAGATGCATAATTTAACCAATGTTATGTGCCACCAGAGATGCTTATTAGTTTGACAAATCATTAAGATAACGATTGTATATTGTTTCATCCATCTTTGACAAACTAGAGACGAACAGAAACAATTCACAGTACAATCGTTTGTAATTCGTTTTGCGTTTCCGTGGTGATTCATCGTAGAATTTTGTTTCAACAATTTGATGTGAAGCGGAGGCTCGGCACGTGGAGCTGAGCTGTAGACTACCTGCAGGCGACAACGCTACCGGGACACACACGTCGTTGATGTTTCTCGTCACTCGTAGAAGGTGCGTCTGTTTGTTCCTTACGTCTTGCGGTTGGATCCGTCTGTCCTACAGGTCAAGAGGGCACTTCATTACTCTAGCACGTCGCTGCCAGGCCACACGTGTAGATGCCAGCTCTCCAGCTTTAGAACCTTCTGGAAGGAAATAGAAACACGACGTACGACCGACGAATCCTAAATAGGGCCTTGAATTTTTTTTCTCGCTTTCGGAGGATGGAAGATGTTTCATTACTCTTTTTATTGTGTTTGCATTTTGCACCAGCGGTACAATTTGCACGTGAAAAAAGCCCTTGCACGTGTATGATCACGTGGATTTAATCAGGAGTTTGATCACGTTGAGTTGATTTGTTTTGACATGCAGGCACTCGTGAGGTATATCAGAGTGTGTTCAGCGCCTGTATGCTAGATGCTACCTCAGGCAAACCCGGCATGTCAGTTTAATGTAGAAATATAGACCAGTGACGCAGGTCAAAGCAATAAAGGCCTTGGTCTGGGGAGGACATTTCGCAAAAAATGATGGGTCTGTATTTTGCTCCAGAGGTCAATGACACGCTCAGCCTGATAAAGCCTGACTGCATTGTAATGCGAAATTTGTATCTATTATGGCTGTTTATACTTGGAAATGTATGCCACTTGTATCTATATTGACATTATTCTGACTATTCCAATATTTGTCCATTTTGTAATGTTAACCTCAATGATATGCATATATGGACAGGTCACCACTGTCCTCTATTGTCTCACCTTGAACATCAACAAACTCGTACAATAAGGAGTATCCTTTTTCTAGAAATTTTATTGTATTATGACCTTGCATCACCTATGTAGCTGAGAATGCAGCTGATGCTTATTGAACAGGCTATGCTCATCGGTGCGCAAACACCTGTCCTTATTTGATCAATGTAACTTTACGAAAAATGACGAGTGTATGTTTTGTTAGATTCTTGCTTGTAAACAATATTTCACGAGTGAAGGGTAGGTTTGTACCGTTCATGGGAAGGGTATGTACGCATGTATACGTATAGCTAGTCTGTCGTACAGACCCTGAAGCAAATATATCCAAGAAAGCCCACGCAAGTCTAGAAAATGTGGCAAGTCTAGATTTCCTCAGCTTCAGGAAGAAAAATGAAGAAAGTCTCAGGGCTCCTTTTCATTATATTATATTTTCTTTTATTATGAACTTTTTTCAGTAAAATATGTTCATTTCAGAGACTAGTTGTTAGTCTAACGTATAGCCTGATTGGGGTTGTTCATGTGTCCCTCAAAGCTACAATCATAATTTTCGTAAATAATAACAACAGAGTAACGTTCGTTTTCGTCTTCTCTTAGACATTACGAAACACGAGCCTTTTTATGAAATGACAGTTCCAATCCTTATAGATGTAGATTCATTAGAGAAACATATGAAAGCAAATATCCCTCTTACCTGTCATTTCCCGTATAAATCTTTTTCTCAGCACTCTGGGGAGTATGCTAATATTATGATACAGATTGAACAAGGCGAGTATACAAACACCATGTGTTCTTGTGAATCGTTTTCACGTTGTTAGGTGCAACCTGCACGACAGTAGCATAAAGTTTCAGGTGTGTGCCATTACTTTAATATCGACTCGATAATGGAAGCCGCGGTGGCTGAGCGGTCTAGGCGTCTGACTTTGTGTGCTGGCGATTAGGTGCCTGACTCTGAGGGTGTGGGTTCGAATCCCAGATGGGACTCAACCCCCMAAAAGTACTAGAATCTGTACTTTACTATGAAAGTGTAATCCCAAATAAAACATGTGTTACATATTTCAGATAGTTTTCGCTTTGTAGTGGTAACATCGTCAGTTGGTATTTATAAAGAAGTATCTAGAAATAAGGATGGTAGACAGGTCGCAGTACGTAATATGTTTAATATATATTGACTTAGCAGCTGGCTCCTGGTGCCACATCGTCTAGCAGTATACCAGCCAGTACATTGGCAACTATCAAATAAACAAAATATAGTAAATATATCATAAATACTGTCAACACTTCACACAAGTATGTAGTTGACACGTGTTGTTTAACATAGCATTTCTCCTGTGGACGGAATTGAAGTGCATTATAAATTATGTCGAATTGCATTTATGAATTATATGGGTAGAAATGAGATTCCATTCACGTCAACGTTTGTTGAAGCCAACCAGAATGGGTATTTTGTTGAAACATCTAGAAGCATTGTCAGATCGAACCAGCAATTATAGGTTCCTGGCAATGGAAGGGGACACAACTCTGCACATAGAATCGCGCCTCACATGCCTGTGACCCCCATATCTCTTTCACTTCTAAAAAACCTTATTGGGGTTATGACGACATTTTGTTTGCATCTTCATGCCAAGGATACAGTTACAATGTATCAACTATTAAACCGACTAACCCCTGATGTGAGCTGAAACAAATGTTATCATATGTCACCATCTTATGTCAATTGTCACATAGCATCAACGGATATCATCAACATCAGCTGTCAAACTCATGCATTTCACAACCAGCCTACGTCTTCCATCAACCAATGGTATGAGAACACATATTTCTTTAACGCCAGTGTCCGGTCAGCTAACCCATGTTATGAACACCGGGTGTCCGTTGAAACATTTAAACGACTCCAGGCCAGTATTCGAGCATTATTGTCATCCAAACATGGATTCCCAGAATGAATGATGATTGGATGGATTGTTGTTTAACTCTTCACGTAGCAATATTCCAGATATATGACGGCGGTCTGTAACTTATTGAGTCTGGACCAGATAATCCAGTGATCAACAGCATGAGCATCGACCAACGCAATACTGTACGAGAATATGTGTCAACCAAGTGACTACCCGATCTGACTACCCGATCCCGTTAGTCGCCTTTTACTACAAGCATGGACACGGGTACAATAATGAATGAATTGAGAATGAATGAATGAAAATAAATACTGGAATTTACTGCCCTGACAAAGATCTGGTACAATGAGCTGAACCCAAATTCTGATTTATTTGAAATTACCGATCTGACAAAGAAAGACCCGGAGATAAACTAGAAACGACCTTGTCTTCTATTCACTTATCAGTCGCCCAGAATAATAATGATGTCAGTGCTCTCAGTTCTTGCGAAGTTCAAGGTCATGATTCGCGCGTACGGGCACCCAACAAAGACGAGTTCTATTCCTCGATATTTGAAATGGAAAATCTATGAATAAAGTAAATATGAATGTGCTGACGTACAACGCCTTTATGAAGAGACTGTCAGTGGTATTTGCAGGCTTAGCGGAAACTGGCAGATGTTGGTAATCGTGAAACGCTCAACTGGACAAACAGTGACTCAATCGCTAGAGGCAACATAGAAATCGCAAAAAAGGATAAACAGGTCACTTAAAAACAGTGATGACACCAGGTGTTCAACTGAAAGCCTAAGCATGTCCTGCTCACCATGGTAGTAAAACATTACTAAATTACATAATGATTACATAAACCGGAATCAATCGAAAGGAAACATCAAATTGCAGCTGTATAACACACACACACACACACACACACACACACACACACACACACATCAGTAGCACCTGATGGTATTCCTCTATTCCCCTTGTTAGACATCTAAGTTCCATTGCCCCCAACTGTACAAAGAGTGCAAATGATTCATAGATAAATATTTCACGAGGCAGACCTATCCCATTTGTTGATTTTTTTGTCTTGCTTTTTATATAAGCACAGTTTCGTTGACAGACACAACGTCCAGACTGTCAGCCGAGCCATCAATGGCACCAGATTTCTACTCACTGTCTGTCGCTTCGCGACCACCTGGTCCAGCCCTAAAACTGTGTTCCTGGATTCTTCAACATTTGATCATATACATGCATTCAGGAATATAATGCCAGGAATGTACTCAGAAGTTCTAAATCAAATAGTCATAGCTCTGAATTTACAAACAGTAACACCGACGAAGCTGGCCTTATGTGTTTCATAACACACAAATAATGTCTGCCATAAGAGCTTGTTTGATGGGCATTCTAGAAGTTGGTGACTCAAAACTGAAACATACAACTTTATGGATGACAACTTCTTATTTATTGCAAAGAGCGACGTTTTGATGTAGATTCTTACGCGGTTATCAAGTTTATCACTTTTAGCTTAATAGCGATGTAAGGATCTAAATCGAAACGTCGCTCTATGCAATAAATAATAAGTTGTCCTCCATAAAGGTGTATGTGCCATAAGTGGTGGCTCAAATCTATCGCAACATTTTCTCACTTATGACACAAAAATCTTAGCAAAGACAGTAAAGTCTTTATGACGGAGGTGCAACGCTGATAGTTTTGTAATGACGTCATTGATCCTTATTGATCCATAGATTGAAATTCATGTCTGATTATTATAGTTAAATATATGTCTAAATTGCAAAGATAACAGTTAAATGACAATTTGGAATGAATACTGTTGATTGTTTAATGTCGGTGTTGATAATTTCCAAGTTTACCTCCTATTATTGTCCAGGACAACTGAATCAGTATTGCTCGTTATTGTAAATATCTACGGTCGGTAAAAGAAAGTATGAAAAAATACATATGTGACACACCTTTCAGGCGCACCAATTTACCACCGCACCAATGCCACTATTTAGGTCATTCAGTATGGGTCGTTCTAGTATATACATATCTCTACACACACAACTGACTTATTATAAAAACATATGTGTACTTTATGTATGTACATGTAGTGCAGATAGCCAAAATATTGGTGGTTAATTATTATTGTCCCTGCCATAAAATAAGTAAACATTGTGCTACAACACTGTACCTGGGTCAGTGTTTGTATAGTCAATACATGGACCCCTATAATGGAGACAGCGCGACACGGTAGTGATAAGTTATGTCTACTGGTTATGGTTGCTTACGGACAACTGCTGTCGGTTGACAAAAGTATTATTAAAGCACAGATGGCCGGAAGCAAGTCTTTTACACCAGTGCACGTGATCAGGTGTTTTGACTCCACAAGGATACTGGACATGTGTAAGCGTGGCGTAGAGGAGCGACATCTGAACGATGTGTGTTTGATGGTTAACGCCACAGTCAGTAATATTCTAATATATGACCACGGGAAGACGATACTGATTTCGAATGATATTATTTTCAATATCGGTAACACAGGCAATTGGATATTAATGCAGATAAAACACATAGACAAATATTCTAAGAATAACGATGGTGTTTTCACATAAATAGCAATATTAATAATGTATTATATCTGTAATAATAATTGACAACAGAGAGATTTAGCACGAAATGCACCACTATTACTGTCATCACTACCATCATGAGAACTCTACCATTTCATAAAAATTTACAAAAAGTTATGAAACATTATTGGTCATTTGGCTGAACTCCCCGCCGCAGGAACATGCTATAAGCGCATACAACATGATGGGCATCATTACCCCTGTTTACCCAAGCTGCCTGTGAGGCACTAGACTTATACCACCGGGTGCCCATTTTCTGCTGGGTGAACAGAAGCAATTTTGAACAAACTCACTTGCCTAAGGTGTGACCACATAGGTGCTTCGTTGTGGGGCAGGACAGAAGTCCTGGACGTCCCAGAAACTCTTCCAAAGAAGGTCACCCACCCAAGGACTCCCCATGACCAACGTTGCTTAACTTCACCTGATTTGTGACCTGACCTCTCAAAATATATGTCCTCGTACGTGCAGGAACCATACCACAGATCTCTACCTATTTACAAATTCGCACTTTGCACACTACAATGTGGTATTTAATTGTTTTTGATGTCTTTACACTGTTGACATATTTCTAATCTAGACACGACATAATTATCAAATGACAGATCGATAAGTTACCACAATATTACTGCGGGGGACATCAGAAATTGGCTTCACACATTGTACCCATGTGGGGAATTGAACCATAAGACTAACCCTATCGCTCCGAAATGGTCAAGAAGCCCCGTTAGATATAAGGTTTTCATCTCGCTTTACATATACTGAACATCATTGAAAACGCACCAGTCTAAAACTGTCCATACTTTAATCAAGATGGATTTCAGCATGACAATGATCAATGAATATAACTAACATGAAGTCGAAGGGCATGTCCAGTCGAAAAAATGCTTTAGAAACAAATTCCTGTCCACAGTATGACTCTTAATTACAAATGAATCAACATGCAGCCACGTCATTAAAAAAGCGCGAATTTCATTCTGAAATCATACTGACTGTGACATTAAAAGCAGGTGTA
>VKKT01000072.1:276447-287435 GCA_008038995.1 Haliotis laevigata
GTGATATTGCTGGAATATTGCTAAAAGCGGCGTAAAACTAAACTCAGTCAGTCAGTCCTCCGTGCACGCCAAGCGCAGCCGGGGCCTACTCGTTTTGCAACACCTGTTGAACGTGATTGTATTTTTTCTTTCAACTTTTGACTGAACTCCTTTGTGATGAGACGAGTACCCTGGGGGCAGTCACATGTTAATTTGCATGTTGGTATGTTTTCACTCGGGCTGACTTAAACAAAGGAGACTCGTGACGTCCATGTGAAGTGTTGTCAACCGCTAGTCATGTATGTCAGTGTTTTTAATGATCGTTAAAATGACGTACCGATCGTTGACTTTGATGAGTGTCCTTGGGTAGAAAGTGTGTGTGTGTATGTGCGTGCGTCTGCGTCTATGCGTGTCTGTGTGTGCACACTTTGTGTGTGTGTGCGTGTGTGTGTGAGTCAAGATCATTGTTAACGAACCAAAACTTACCTATTCTTCGTGAAACAGTGTTCAGTCGTTCTAAGTCACATTGACACAGAAGAAACACGCGTGAGTGTGAAAGGCTATATTTGATTGTGTTTCTATATCCAATAATTTAATTCGGTTTATTGTGTGGTTGATGCATGTGTTCAGAGGGACCACGAGGACATCACAAACACAAGTTCAAGTGCCACCGTACAACTGCATACTGATTCTCAGTACATATTCCCTGGTTTTATGACTCACTCCAGATATGTATAATAATCTCAACTGTCATGGACTTGTGTGCCGTATTTTGTAAACACGCATGCTTTTCATGTTAAATACAATATTAATTCCATTTCTCGACACAAACTGTGAGAGAATGTGTATATATTGCGGCGACTAAAAGTCTACTTTTCCTTGCGATTTGGTTGGAGGGAATGGATGTTTCATTTCAAGTGTACAGGTACTGGAACAAATCAATAGAGAATATGGTATGTTTGGTAAACAAATGCGTGCGTGTCGATTTCTTTCCAAGGGTAACTGAATATAAACAAGTATAAGATAAACTTTCACTTCACATCCATTTTCTGTTCACTTAACTAATTGATGTGGATTTCTTACCAAGAGTAACGGTACTCAGAAAAGAACTGTGTGTGAGCGCGTAGGTGCGTGCGTGTCTCAGGCAGTCTTATTCTTGGCACTACCGCATCTCTGCATAGGATACTCCTCATATAGCCCGTACTCGTAAGTACTATCTGCTATAAGCAGAGTCTGATTTACGGTTCCATCATAGGAATCACAGTGGTAGTGCTATCAGGTGTTCGCGATATGGTGACCTCCGTCGGTCACAAACATTTCCATCTTTCAACCAAATTCCTTGCCACTTCAAAATGGAGTGGCGATCACTCTCAATGAGTCGATTGAAGCTTTGCAGTTGAAAAATATTAAACACAAGTATGAAATAATTTGGGACAGGTATGAAATTACTTGAGATAGGTATGAAATTATTTGAGACAGATCACGGTTACACCTTTTCCAGGCTATGATTTTCACAAAGAACAACGACATTCAGAATATTAAAATATTAAAAAGGAGACCTATTGTAATCGTTCGGCTTATTATTATTATTATGTTTTACAGATCCTGGCACAGTCAGGCTGGTAAGGCTCATCACCAGCTTATTATTATTATTATTATTTATTATTCCGCCGATTCTTGTACCAAACATAACTCCTAGACCAATGCTCCAAATCGCTGACAAAATCACACAGTTTAGGCTCTAGGCCCAATAGCAAAGGGGAGATAATTCAAAAATATTTCCAAAATGTCAAAGTTTGACAGCAAATATCTCAAGAACTAATTGTTCCAACAATTCAAAATCTCTTGTACAGTTGAACAATCAAATTCCCCACAATTTTGCCTGGACTGGTCAAGTCGCTAAAACGTACCGTTTGGCAGTTATTTTTGTTTTCAGGTTTTGGCCATGTTTTCAGCAGTTTTCCAATATGGTAGATGAAGGCTTCGGGATTCCAGAACACTAATTGTTTTGACCGTAGACCCAAGAACAACTGAGATACAGCCTTTTAAAGAGGGAACTATTTCTTCTCCGGAACATCTTAAAAAGGTATATGGCTCCCCGCGACCCCGGGGGCTATATTTGGAAGATCTGCTCGCCTGTCAAAAACGTGTTCTGGCTCTGTTTTGGACGATGATTTCTAGCCCTCAGACACAATAGATAGAACTAAAGCCAAGGAGCCTCATCGTTGCCTGCAACTATATTTTGCATTGATATTTTTGTGTAGATATTATGTTTGCCCATCACCTTGTTGGATTTTACAGCGAATAAAAAGACAGATCAATGACAGATCTGCGTCAAAGTGTTAAAAAATTGGCAATCATGTGATCAAATTAGCATAAACAGGATGTCACCTGCTTGAATCACCCGAAGGACACATCAGTGACATCGTTGTGACGTCACTGCACATCTATTTTCTGTTCACAACAGCTAATTGCTGTTTTTGTCAAGACGACCTGAGCTTTTGTCATGAGATATGCATTGTTTCAATATATGACTAACGCGTTGAAAAGACAACAACTGTTTTAAAATGCAGTTGAACTTTGTCAGCTTAAAATACTTAAGAAAGAGTTAAGTTTATTAGAAATTCGAGATACCAGTGATTGTGATATTGAACCAACATGTCGGTGAAACCTCATATTCAGATCATTTAAACCGATGTAACATTCCAGATATCGATGGAGCTTGGGTAAACGAAGTTCTTTTTACACGTCTCAATTAACTCAGTTAGGGCGTGTCCAATTGGCACTTGTCCTAGACTAGGACCGATTGTGGATAAAAGTACTGCAAGAGTCGTTTTTAGTAGCATTTGGTATCCAGGCTATTGTACGTATATAAAGGATGCTGATCACGAAAACATAGGATACCAAGCTGAAAAAAGTGATTTTGACCCTCAAAATTGAAAAACAAAATGGCTGCAAAAGTAGATTTTGTGCTGATTGCATCATTGTTACCTTGACGGTATTGAGACTGTGAGGAACCAAATAGTACTCAAAGTTATACCAAAACACAACTACATATTTTCATGAACAGTTTTAATCATTTCGGATGAAAACAATACAGATAATCAATGAAACTTTAACAAACAATTCTCAACACAATATATCAGCTGAACCATACCGACGTCATAACAATAATGTCATTCACAATTGATTCTCATATATATAAGAATTCCAATTTCTCATGCTATGTTTAATAACACAACTATAAACAAGTTTCAATTCAACATTCGAATAAGTATCTTTGTGACCAACCAATCTCTGTGAATTCGGGAAGTGATGGAATAGCTACCCAGAATTTCCTCCAGATCATGATTTGGTAATGGACACGCTGGATGTGGTGGGATAGGGCATCACTTGTTGGTGGCATCAACTCAGTTTTAATATTAATAATCCACTTGTAACGCGCTGAATCCATGCACTGTACATGCTCTAAGCACACATGTCTGAGAGGAGATGAGAGAAGTTATACAGAGAAGACAAGTCTGAACAGGAAGGTTTTGGGTTGGGTCTTAAACGATGACAGTGCTTCACAGTCTTTCATGTACTGGGGCAGAGAGTTCCAGGCTTTAGTGGCTGAATATGCTCTCTCCCAATTGTGGGATTACTTTTACCATGGCAACATGTAGCAGGGTTATGGTTTGGGAACGTAGAGTTCTTGCTGGTGATCAGATATGTAGGGAGGAGCCTGAACCGACCGGAGACTGGAGGACAAGACAAAGGAGCTTGTTGGTGATACGCTGTTCCTTAGGGAGCCAGTGAAGGCTGTGGAGGACAGGAGTGATGTGCTCTGATTTCCTAGTCAGTGTAACAATCCTTGCTGCAGTATTTTGAACTGGTTGTAGTATGTTCAGCTGCTGTTTAGTTGCTCCAGACAGACGGGGAATTGCAATAGTCGAGCCGTGACACAAATAGCGACAGGACAAATGTGGCAATAGAGTTCTTTGTCAGGCACTTGCGAACATCACCAATATTCCTGAGGACAAGAAAGCCGGTTTTGGTAAGAGTATAGACATGAGACTCAAGTGAAAGATCCGAGTCAAGAGTGACCCAAAGATTCTTGACCCCAGACGACAGAGGCACACGACTGTCTCCAAAGTGGAATTCGCCGATTCCTGCCTCTGCCCTTCAATGCTGAAATCCTACGAGACAACATTCACTCTTTGACTCATTCAGCTTCAGCTTGTTCTGAAAGATCCAAGCTTTGTATCCTCACAGTAGCCATCTACCTGTGAAACTGTGTGAACATCTATAGCATTAGGAGAGCAAACTTTATTCAGCTGTGTGTTGTCTGCATACTGCTGTCGGCAGACAGAGACATGTCTATTACTGATCCTAGGTTTGGATGGTTTCTCTAACAAAACCCTACGCACTGTGTTCACACTTTGAACATTATGAACACCGTATACCTGGCACACAAATTCTTCAGCGGATCTGGTCTTGTCTTGGTTCAGGTTTTCAGCGCCCAGATCCTTTAGTAGATGATGATGGTTGAGAAAAACTCCCAGGCTGATGTCTCGGTATGACCACAGAGGTAGGATGTGGAATCACAGCCCGTTAGTGCTGTCAGATGTTGTCAGCTTTAACACTAAGAGATGGAAAGTGTGCCAGGAGAAGCAGGCATGTTAGCTGAACTGACTTTTGACATGACATCTGGAATATCTAAAGTTTTCATAGTATCAATGTGTATCTGCCTTCCTGCTACTTGTTTTGCATGGAAGGTGTTCTTTTCATCCAAGGTTTCATCTAGGATATCAGTATTGTCTGCTGTGAAGAAAACAAATTTGTTTGGTATGAGGTTTAGTGGTATCACAGAACCAGCGTATGATTCATAGATGTGTTAAGACGCATGACCAGCCTGCAACTTAAAGTATGTCCTGCTTTGTGAAACAACTGACTGGATGAAGTGTACGTACAAATGCTTATGGAACATGTAGACACTGTCCGGTATGCAATTGACGGAACTTTGTCCATCAACCAAAGTTATAAAATTAACTTTTGGATAAAAACTTTCCCCGATACGAGAAACCGTTGGAAAACATCAACCTGGCTTTAATTTGTATCAGCTTTATCAAGCCAACACACGATAGCAAGTAAAACATCAATGACCTGAAACCGTTGATTGACTGATTGGCTGATACCGGCTAATTCTATCCGATTCAACTGTATGTACGCAAACTGGTGTTCTGTCAGTAGTGTGACATGTACAGTGCACAATTTATCACTATATTCTTCATATTTGTATATTTTTCTGCATGTTTGTATTTTGCATATATTTGCCCAAAAAAATCACTTTCGTTTTGAAGAGTTGTAATATTGAAACGTCACTTCATGTCATGGCTCCAGCTGATGTAACACAATTTGCAAGGTAATTAACATAAGCAATATACCATAACAAGTGTCAACTTAAAACTCAATCCATTGTTTCTTGCACCAGTAAATTTCGTAATGACCACCGTGCAGACTTCCAGGTCACAACTGTATAAACAAACTGCAATAAATCTGACCTAATTGACGCCAATTACCATTGTGTCACGGTCATGTGACACAAAAGTGGGTTGGTCCATGGTACATCACTAAACTAGAACCCAATCATACTTATAAACTTCGGACAGAACCTTAAGGATCACAAATCATTGGTCCATGCAAATCGACTGAAACATTTGCATCACTGTCAACCCACCCAAGACCCAGACCCAGACCCAGATCCAATGGTACAGCAACCAACTGCACCACTACCAAGGATCAACAATCCGCCACAGGTTCCAACCCAAAACCACACAGCTCTACCGCCTTCTCAACAAACAGGATCACAGCCATCCTCAAACCCTGATCCAAACAAGGATGACACCCTTTATCCTGTAGAGAAAATCATGCGGTACTGCTGGCGAAATGGCATAAAAATGGACAGACTCATCCCCAACTACATGGGAACGTTGACGTCAGCTTTAAAAACTAATCTGGCATCCAGAAAACGGCTGTAAAACAAACAGCAATTAAGCTTATGTAATAATCCTGTCACGGTCACGTATCTACCCCTCCAGAAAAAACTCGTTTCAGCTTGTCCAATCAGTAACTATTAGTAAAAATATCTCATCTATGTCAACCAACCAGAAATCATAATTTAAAGACCTATTTTATATGTTTCGGCCAATCGCAAAGAATTCCATTATTGATCAGTGATGTTTTCGACTATAAAAAGAGGTCAGTGATGTCCTATCAACACACTTGACCTCACAATAAATGTTGAAACATCTCCTTGACTGATCATTGACTTAGGAATTCTACATTCTATTTTCTTTGGTACAACTCTACGAATTATGTCAGATAATGTCATGACTGAAATATATTATTTATAAATAAGAAATTGCAAAATCATGTGTATATTTTTATTTGCATGAACATTGACATGCATAATGTCTCAGTCGTTATTTGAATATGTAAGTGAACCTGATGTGCTGTCATGGATTAGTTGTGCCTATATTGCACTCATGTGTGGATACATTAGATGTACTTTTCATTATTATGCTGATAGTGAACCAATGTAAATATTTAGTTCAATGGCAGTTATCATTTATATATGTTTTATATAACGACAGCTGAGGCAGAATTGTGATATGTGTTAAAATGATTTGTATGACTGATTCCCGATTATGATTATTATTTGATGTTAGGTTGAAAGAAGAAATATTATAACTGTTATTCATACAAGCTCTACCGTTTKAGATGCTAATTCCCCATCAAAATGTGTATATTAGATTATTGTTTGAATATGTTTTATGTAATAACACACTTGACCTCACAATGAATGTTGAAACATCTCCCTGACTGATCATTGACTTTAAGGAATTCTGCATTCTATTTTAAGGATTCAAACTTGTTATCCGAGCCGGGTAACAGTAGTCCAAGTTCAAAATACATTTGACTTTGTCAGTAGGAGAGTGAAGACACACCACTTCCGCGGACGAACATTTCACTATACGACGCGTAAGTGCTAAGTTATCTAACCCAAAAGAAACTTGATTCCATCGGTAAGAGAATTGTACCAAACGATCTTGGAGCTGTCGTATTACGATTCTAGGTTACAGAATAATTATGGTTGCAGTCGTGCTAGTTTTGTATTTTAGTATAAACACACAGAAATGAAAACTATAAAAACTCAATGATAATAAAAGTAACAATATCATAAATTTATCTGTTCAATGTGGAGGCTGTTCACTCATAAAGCATGTCAAGGCTAATAATGAAAACAAGGCATTCCACAGCTTTCGTAAACGAGTCTAAAATGTTGGACATGATCTCAGTGTCAATGTTGACCTGGTTTGTTCGGTACTGCTGGACGGTACAAACGGAGTGCCACACCAAGTCGACACAGTTTTTCATGGGAAGGCTACCTGTACGACAGCTGCATCGGGTCCATATGTAGTGTGTAGAGGGGAAGAGCAACCCCGTCCTTTGCTTGGACTAAAAAGTGAAACGGAAGGCTTATTCTTTGCTGATCCCAATCAGTCACTTTATACTGGTCACTATATGGTTATGCATCAAAATGTAAATTTAATGTAGGTTATGCAATGAATATAACAACATTGTCGACCTTGTCAGTGGATGCCCAGCTTTTGCACAAACGCATAAGGGACATGATGACGTGGCTGTTTCCTTTCATTACCATCTGTGCCATGCCTGTGGTTTCAGCCTCGTCGTCCATCCATAATACGCCCCAGATTATGCAGAGGGCCTCATGACATTTTGAATATTCTTTGGAATTTGCCCGTATAGAGCCTCAGACGTACCTCAGTCTGGGTAATTTCTCTGGGCTGCTTGTAAATGGGGCAACTCCCTGAGCTGGTGATGCGAGAAAACTGCCTGACTGTGCGGAATCGTCCAAACCCTCTTTGCTGCATTCATCTATTTTAGGCTCTGATTAATGATAAGCGGCAACATTCACAAGAAATATCCAGTACTTAGAGCAGATACTTTTCCAAGTACACAACCCTCTGATTATGAATTACTATCAAATAGTGACAATGCCGGGTATTCGCTGAAGCTTGAGCGTTTCATCTAAAATATAGACAAGAACATATGGTGCAAGTAAAATCATTCACAGAAGCGTAAAATTTGGTAATGTCCTTCCTGCATGTCTTAATATCAAGTGAATAATATTCACATTCATTTAGACGTTAACAAACAAGATAGCAACATGGTCATAATAATTCATAGTACAGACTAATCTCATCAGCTAAAGTTAATCCAACACCTGATAGCTTATCAAATACGCTCACGTGTATGGTACTGAACAATTTGTACAGCACATGCCTTAGTATTGCTGGCATATTGTTCACATCACAGTCCAGATATTCATAGCAGTACTAGCTATTTCATGGCCACCTGAAGAGTCTACGGCGATGACGAAAAATATTTTATCATGTTGCTTATGGCTAGTGGTTCACTGAATCTGAAACACACATTGCCAACTTGCTCAAAGTAGTTCTGTATATTTAGCATGCTTGGTGACGATTTATGGAACATTAACGACTCATGGACTGTCGGTATTTCTACAAAGTATGTGTAGAATAATTGGAGGGAGAGCTTGTTCCCCTGCTGCCTGTCAGGAAGACCCTGGAGATATTGTACGTGCGCTTAAAAACGATGGCCCAAATCAACTTTAGACATGCGCGAAGAACCCTGCATATTCTTTGTCAGTACAAATTGTATTAAAAATTGAGGACCTTTTATACTTGCATTATTCATTTTAATTTGTTTTGTTTCTTGTTGGTGCTTGTGAATGGACTTGCTACTAGTTTCTTAAGCAAACATATCGTTCTTCAAACCAAGTGTATGTTGAGAAAAAGACATTCGTCAAACGAACACTCGATACCAATACGTGAGGTGAGGCTCTTGGTCGACATGAGGCTAGTGAGCATAAACATCAGTGGCAAGAAAATACGACTTTTCCCGGAGCACGAGATTCTGACCTTGCCAATGTGGCACCAATATTGAGATTCTACGATCAGGGAGACCTCGCATCACCACAAGAGGTGTAGCGTTTGATTCAGTGATGAATCCAATTTCATAATTTATAGAAGAGACAGGCGGATTCATGTATATCGGCGACGAAACGAGCATTAAACCTGATGTTGGCGTTCAGGTTGACCTAGTCAGAGAAGTATCAGAACGTGGTGACCTATTTGATTAGGGTTATCCTTATTTTGTCTGACTCTGCAAACAGGTTGTCCATTTCTCAGCACGACAATGCTAATCCCTAAATAGAATCCATTTGTTCTGGCACCCAGAACGTAAATGTAAAGCCGTGGCCACATAGGTCACAGGATCTCAATCCAGTGATCATCTGTGACATGTTCGAGGTCCAACCAAGGCCACAGAATATATTCGGAAGTTCTTGGAGAATAACGGTGTGGCTTTGTCTCGGAATCATTCGCAGACGTCCTGGTTCTGCCATACTTAAGATTTTGACCGGCACATCCTAATATTTCTCCCTTTACTTTCGATGAATGCTCTTTCACACACCTCGCACCTGGCCTTTATCAAAACTTGTAAATGCCTTTGCATAGGTGTCATACACCTTTCATATCTGGGGGAGTATAAATGATGCATAGAAAATCATGTGAAGTTGGGTCACTATACGTGATTTTATCCAAAAAAAAGAACCTTAACTAGATATCACTTTACAATGTGTAAATAATGTTATGGGAGTCATCACTCTCACACTGTCCATCACAAGTTGACCTCATCTTGTGCTGCTGATGCCATAGTGACAAAGTGTTGGCGCCGCGATGGGGACTCATATCACGGGTTTCCTGTTTATTTTATTTTATAAACTATTTTTACATCACACGGGACACAAAACACCGGTGTATATTTCGAAACAGACGATGTTTTTAGCAAAGTTACATAATTCAACTTTCTATACTTCGCTTCAATCTTATCCTGCTATGGACATCTGTTAGAGAAAGAGTACACAATCGGGCAAAGATGAAGTCCCTCCCTGCTCCTGTAAGTCCCCATGGTCCCTAGTATGGGGATCTACCTTCAGTTGATCTATAGCCTGTTTTATATTGTATTGTCCTCTATAGTTAACGTATTTTATATATAATTACTAGTTTATATATATATCTGTGATAGTCTAGTTGGTTTTACTGTCCTTTGTCGACAGATATTTTAATTTGATTACATTGTTGTTGTCGCTATATGGCTGTAATATTGCCGATGCGACGTAAAATTTTAACACACTCACTCACTCCCTCCTCCTTGTCATCTGAGAGGCGTTGCAAGTCACGACATCAAGATCAGTTGCCCCAGTGACGTCAATGTGAATCATAGACCCCTGAAGCCTTCAAATCAACAAGGCTAACCAGTTTTATCAGATCTAGGCTCGGGGTTATTATTAAACATCACGATCAACAATTAAATTCCCATCCCCATGGTGAGTATGCTAATGAACAGGCCTAAGTGAGTAAGTGAGTGAGTGAGTTAATATTTAGCTTTTCGGGAATAGGCTAAAGCAGCCCGGAAGGCGAACACAGATCGGGTGATCAGGGTCGTTGACTTAATTGACTGCATCTAACTGTTCAGGATCGATGGTCGTGATTGTTTACTAATATTGTGAGGCCCTAACAACAAACAAGAATGCACCCCTCCTTTGAGATGTGTTATATTATGGTTGTTTTACTGATTGGTCTTAAATGTAAGTCTCTGGT
This sequence comes from Haliotis laevigata, assembly GCA_008038995.1. Classification (NCBI taxonomy): domain Eukaryota; kingdom Metazoa; phylum Mollusca; class Gastropoda; order Lepetellida; family Haliotidae; genus Haliotis; species Haliotis laevigata. The sequence goes on from VKKT01000072.1 coordinate 287,178, forward strand.
TTAACACTGTGCAAGAGGGTTCACCTTCAAGAAAATACAGGATGGGCATTTTGTCTGTAAGGCGATTCAGATGTGTTTCTGTCGCTGTGACTGCAGCATAGGATAGCTTATATGTTTCCTCTTCCCAGTGATAAATAGTCGCAGAGAACTTCGATGCAAGCTTACATATTTATCATACAACAGCTCTACAACCATTAAGGGGCGGTGGGGTAGCCTAGTGGTTAAAGCGTTGGCTCGTCATGCCGAGGACCCGGGTTC
>VKKT01000072.1:352050-365684 GCA_008038995.1 Haliotis laevigata
ATATAGAAGTAGACGGAAGAGGGATATAGAAGCAGAATGTAGTGGGATATAGAAGTAGACGGGAAAAGGATATAGAAGCAGAATGTAGTGCGATATAGAATTAGACGGAAGAGGGATATAGAACATATAGGCAGAGGATGCAGAAGTACGCAGTAGGACGATAGAGAAGTACGCGGTAGACGGATACAGAACTGGGCGATAGAAGGATGAAGAGGTAGGCAGTAGATGTGACAGAAGCAGTGCAAAGGGTACAGAAGAGGCGATAAAGGAACGCAGAAGTCGGGAAGAGGGTATACGAAAATAAGTGATAGGAAAATATAATAGTAAGCAATAGGGGGATATATAACTACACGATAGAGGAATACAGAAGCATGCAATAGGTGATACAGAAGAAGGCATTAGAGGATTGACCCCGCATTATGCAGCAGTACAGCTGTAAGACGGGATATAGAAGCAGAACGTAGTGGGATATAGAAGTAGACGGATGAGGGATATAGAAGCAGAATGTAGTGGATATAGAAGTAGACGGAAGAGGGATATAGAAGTAGACGGAAGAGGGATATAGAAGCAGAATGTAGTGGGATATAGAAGAAGACGGAAGAGGGATATAGCATAAGAGGAAGAGGGATACAGCTGTAAGACGCAGCTGTACACCAGAGTGTGGACCAGAGAATCCAGTGATTGAGATACGATGGCAGAGCATGTGTTTATGAATCACCATTACATAATGATAATTCGAGGTGAACCCCACCGGTGACACCCGTCATAAACAAAAGGCACGTTTTTTCCTTCAGTGTTTATGTATCTCTATCCTGTGCACTACTCTGATGCATCAAAATAATCGATATGCATATAACACTTTGTTTTTAAAGATTATCGGAACAGACCGTACTTTCCAAACTTACGAGTACGTTAACTTAAGCCAGGATAGGATTCTAGTTTCGAATAGAATCCCAGCAACTTATGCCGGCCGTAACAAGCGACTTAATGGGTAGGATGCTCAGAATGGGCGACATTGTGAGCAGTGACGCTCGTTGGTGCTCACGGGGGGGGGCTAGTGGTTAAAGTGTTTGCTCGTCACACCGAAGACCCGAGTTCGATTTCCCACATGGGTACAATGTGTGAAGCCCATTTCTGGTGCCCCCGCCGTGATATTGCTGGAATATTGCTAAAAGCGGCGTAAAACCAAACTCACTCACTCTCTCGTTGGTGCTCACAATATCAACCACTAACATATTTTTTATTACAGGTTATATGGGTTGAATGCTGCCGGTCGTGGCGATAGATAACAAACAGATCTAATTTACAGATGATTTCGAAGGTTCAGAAATTCAGCATTGACAATGGCAACACAAGGATCAGTTTGACCCACTAAATAGAAGCGACAAAACCCTTTCCACATAAGAAGACACATACCAACATGAAACGTCGTTCATGAAACAGTTTGTATGAAAACTTTCAGGTGTTCAAAAGTGATGTGTTAATGGGATGAAACAAGAATAACAGTAAATGACGTTTTTGAAAGGCATTTAGAAGTTGGATGAACATGAATACACGTTTTATGGATAACAACTTCGTATTTATTCTTGCTCCTTCATCAGGTGAATTGATTGAATATATATTGACAGAAACATGTTTACACAATACATGGAGGGAGATTGTACAAAGATAACAATATATTTACGAAGCCAATCTAATTGAATTAGCTCTGAAACGTCGCGTAAAGAATAAATATGAAGTTGTTATCCATGAAACAGTGAATACCTGTAACATAATTGAGACATGACACCATATACACCGTTGCGTTTAATACTAATTTTTTAACACCAAATGATACTTCAACTACCAATACAGAAGGCAAAATGCATTGACATGAAAACTTGTCATACATGAGCGACTTTCAAATTTCCTGTACGGAAATACAGTCGATGAATAAGCCGTACTATGTCATCCGATTCATTGGTTTGCCTACCCAAAGAATACGATCGGTGGTAAGGTTCTGAGAACGATGAATCGTACTGTTGTCTTTTTCTGTGGAATCTGTGCATCGCACGTAGCACAACATGACAAGAGCTGTGATGTTGTGTATGTCGTGCATGACGCTGCTTGACAGCCAAAATTTGGATCATCCCCTTGTGGACACTTGGCTGTGGGGAGAAATATGTTGGTTAAATACCTCATGGGAGAACATGTTTGTTTGTTTGATTGTATGTAACAAGATCAGACTGGGATCCTAGGCACCGATACCATACCACAAGTAATGTTTGCTGAAGACAAGCGTGTGTGTGTGTTTGTGTGTTTGTGTGTGTGCGTGCGTGCGTGCGCGCGCGCGCGCACACATATTTTAGCGTCTTAAGCGAATCTATAACCAGATAGTTAAAGTTTCAGTTCCGGCAACAACAAAAAACATGAGTTAGTTAGCGTGCGTGCGTGCGTGAGTTAGTGAGTGAGAGAGATAGGGAGAGACAGAGAGCGAGAGAGAGAGAGAGAGAGAGAGAGTGTGTGTGTGTGTGTGTGTGTACGTATTAGAACGTTTTTAGTGAATCTATAACTCGAGAGGTTAGATATCCAAATAGTTTTCAGAAAAGGCAACACCAAAAATCATGAGTTAGTTTTACGCTTTAGATTGCTTTCAGTTCACAACTATAGATGTGATAGCCAGTACCAACATAATCAACAGCTAATAAGGAACGTGATATTTTCATGGATGTTTTATCATACTGAAGTGAAAATGTGTCTAAGACACCATCGGGCTTATTACCTAATTTTGGTGCCGCAGCAGCATTGTCGACACACACCCCGCGTACACACCACTGGAAAAGAAATGTTTAACAGTCAGTGCGTCATGGTAATTAAAAGGTTGACCGTTACAAAGGGTAGAACAAGAATTGTTGAAAGTCCCTGTCTGCAGAACACATAAAGAGTGGTTGTGAGCTAGGTTTCTATTTGATATGTTTTCAATACATTTTGCCGGAACTGTCTACCTAACATTACGAAATGGAACCCTCTTTTCCTATCTTAAAAGCTGTAGATGTAAACACCAACAAACACTTGTTTGTCCTTCATATAAACTGTTTGAGAGATCCTGACACTTCTTGGATTGTCTTTGTCAATAGGTACTTCCACAATACATCTAATGTTTCATACAGGACAATAAATATCAACATGAACCGATGTCTTACATTGGTTTTGGAGGACGTATTATTCAATGTGTAATTGACGAGGAACGAATTATTTTGGTTCGACGTGGGATGGGATGTATGGTTAATATTGTCAATATGTATAAAGTGTGTTACAACGGTTGAACTGTCTTGAAAATATTGAAACATAAATTTGATATCGGTTTGTGTCTTATACAATTTGAGATAGATGTTTTGCAGATGATATTGATATGGAATAGTTCATGTTGCATTCACGTGTTTTCATATAATTTAAACAAAAACTATCCACATGGTGATGTCAAAGTGTCACAATTTAAATGGATGATGGAAAGGCAATACCACCATGTCCTCTCGTTGGCGACACTCGTGTAATATAGATCCATATTTTTATGTTTATTTTGTACACTACAGGTAAAAGCATCACCAATTTAAAAAAAGTCGAGTTTAATAGTTAATTGAAAAAAGACAATGGTGTTCACCTTCCTATCGCCACATGATGTCTGATCTAAAGGAATCAACCCAAAGCACGGGTTTCCAACATTGGAACAGTACAGTATTCCACACATCGACTCAAACTTGGTTCCATTTTCGTAACCTGAGAAATCCTGGAACTGCAAAGAACAAATATCCATCAAACACTGATTATGTTGAATGTTTTATTTCGAAAGATAAAAATAGGAGCGTTTATATACATATATATTTCATCCTTATTCGAACTGACCTCCCAACAATTATGCTAGAAGTACCTGACATATTTTCTTTAGAATCAATGATTCATAAGCCATATTATATGCTCTCCATGATGACACTTTCCTTTTTTCGCTTAGCCTATATTTTACACACAATAACAGAAATGCAAGTGACAAAATGAATGTTTACATCATAAAGCGTGACATATTCTCTGTTTGTTGAGGTTTTAATCTTTTATTATATTTGGGAAAATGTCCATGATGTTCACATCATTTGTATATATAGGCAAGGCGTGATAGCACATTGGACAGCCACGATTCATTGAATCTTAGTTTCCTGTTTACCTACTCTGCAAAATGTCGACACAGATCTCAATCGTGCTGTACACTGCTGATCGCCATTAATCGTCTGACCTGCGCGTCGCCCGTTCGTTGATAGAGTCGAACCGGATATAGATGTATTGAGAGCGCATGATTTTCTAGAGGAAAAGCAGACGTCAAACTTATATTTCCGGTATGTTAATGGTCTGACATCGTTACATCGTTAACCATTTGTAAGCTTCACAAAAGGATATATGCTTCCTAATAACCACCACTCAAGACCCACAGATGATGACTTTTAAGTACAAAGGGCACAGACCAACCAACTCATCCGTCCTCTACCTAACTTTCCCACTAGAATTCCCCATACTAAAAACTCCGTTGCCTCCAGCTTCCTCCGAGCCCAAACCCACACCTAATCATGCCTCTCTCGTACCGAGCACGTTTAAAACTTTCACCTTTAAACAGTTTATGAAATAAGCCCAAACTCCAGCCAGACATCAGGGCTGGTAACTTCAAAATGTTACCAGTCCAAAATGGATTTAACCAGACAAGACACCAAGATATGACTCAGATGTATATAACATCTAAATTTTTACCAGACATCGGGCTGGCTAGCTGTAAATCTAGACCGTCCGTCTGAAATCTAACCCGTCTCGGGCGGTCAGACGGGCCTTATTTTATTCACTGTTTTAAATCGTCAACAACCGATAATAGATCACTTACTCGGGAGACGATAGAGAAGTCTTTAAGGTCGCCACAGAACAGGATGAGAAAGTCCAGGGATTGGATGGAGCTTGGGGAGAGGGGAACCCTCATCTTGATGCCATTACAAACTGCTGGTCACTTGTGCAGTTACTTGGAAATCCGGAGTCATGTGCTAAACCCAAGCTGAAACAGAAAGTCAAAATATATGTCATTGTTAAGAAATGTGGCTCTGGCAAGATTATATTTTACTGTTGGATACAACTGGTACGCCAAAAATATTGATTCATCTCTGGTAGAACATGTACAATCAGGGTCATACAACTCGCCCTACTCAGAAAGCATGCACACATTGGAAGATTATAACTATAAATAAAAGGAGAAAGTCTCACTTGTGTCCAAGCTCATGAGCAGCAATGATCCCAGCAGAATTATCAGGCGTGTTTATGGTAATGCTGACAGGTATGGTAAAAAATCTTCCCGTGCACAAATTATCATACGTGGCCGCACCTAGAACAGAAGCTACGTCTTTTACACCCTGTCCAGCACGGTTGTATACATGCATCATAGAAAGTACCACATTCTGATTACGTCTGACTGAGAGTACCCGCGCAGCGTTTGTTATACTGATCTCCCCACACCATAATAACACAATTATGATCTCACCACGCCATAATAACACAATTATGATCCCACCACGCCATAATAATAGAATTATGATCTCACCACGCCATAATAACACAATTATGATCTCACCACGCCAAAATAACACAATTATGATCCCACCACGCCATAATAATACAATTATGATCTCACCACGCCACAATAAATCAAATAATGATCTCACCACGCCATAATAACACAATTATTATCTCCCACGCTTTATAACACAATTATGATCTCACCACGCCATGATAACTCAATAATGATATCACCACGCCATAATAACACAATTATGATCTCACCAAGGGAGCCAACTGTGGAGGAGAGGAAGGCGGAAGAAAGGACAGCGAGTAAGAATGCGATCAAGAATTCGGAGAAGAAAGTGGAAACGACGAGGAAGAAAACAAGAACGCAGAGAAGACTTGGAATGCGGAGAAGAAAGCAAAGAAGTTAAAGTGGAAAAATATGTTGAGACTCGCTGACATGGTTGATGTATGTCATCGTATCCATATTGCGTAGATCAGTTCTCATGGTGTCAACCACTGGACTGTCTGTGCCAGACTAGATTATTTATAGCTGGAATATTTCTGACTGTGCCTTTAAACAGCAAACAAACTAACTTACACACACCAATAACTGGACTCTCAGATAAAGTCAGTTGGTACCTGTGAATAAAAGATGTGACAAGAAAATTAATGTAAACATTTGAACATGCACAATTAGGCCATAGTCTTTTGCAATATTGTCTTTTTGACTGCAGAAGAAAACGTTGGCACATAATGTATATGACTTTCTTAATATATCTCCTCTGTTGGACTGCGTCGTGTAGTCAACATCGCGAGTACGAATACCTTAATTTCCGACAGTGTATTATCATTAGTCATTGATCACATGTAGAAAAGATCGCACACCACATGATACGGAAAACATATTAATATCAGGGAAATAGCCCAAAAGAACAATCTGGCCGGTACCCAAGATGCCCATAATGGCGTACCTCAAATCCGAGACAAAAGGGACATCCGCTGGAAGTCACATCTACCACGTATTAAACGTTAATATAGACACACATACATAACTCATGTACCTTACCTTGTGAAGATCATATAGGCGTCGGCTGACCTGGGTGTGTTTTCAGCGAGGTTGATGAAAGCCGGTATTGCAGGTACCACGCTTCCGTTCCTTGTGGTTTCCGTCCACGAAGACCCCGCAGCGGACTTATGTAACAGAGGAGTAAATTGTAAGATACCCTGAGCTCACCCAGGCAGATTTGTATCTGTTCGCAAAATGTAACACCACTCAGATCGTCTTTGCTTGAACGTTTCGTTGTCTCGGAATAAGATCCATAATACTCGCTTTGTCATCACGTGATAGTGGCTATTTTTGTACAAGAAACACATATTTACAGTTGCAATGTACTTGATCCAGATATTGATAGATATCGACGTATTCTCCTGCTTACGGTGGAAAGCTGATGTACTATGTCGATATATTGATGGAGAAAGAAGGGTTCCCTTGCTTACAGTGGCAATGCTGATGTGCCTCATACAGGTATTGATGGAGAAAGAATTTCTCTTGCTTACAGTGGCAATGTCGATGTACTTTATCCAGACAGTGATGGAGATAGAAGGGTCCTGTTCATTCACTGTGTCATATCGTATCTGCATCTGTAATATCAAGCCTCGAATTAGGAACAGGGGACAAAAAGGTGAACGAATGATTATGGAAACTTTCCAAAACTTTAATTTCTGTTTGAATAAAGTGATACGTCTGAGAATTGTATGCGCTCCAAACTGTTAAACTGGGTATATAATCAGATATTTCAAACGAAATATTATAATTAGGGTCATTAGTGTGTCATTTCTTCAATCTAACAGCACATAGACGTGATTCATGACAGTTCAGTGTACTGATTGACAGTTTTACCATTTCCTCCACGAAGGCATAGTACAGTCTCATGTTGGAGATGGTGACCGTAGTGTTGCCCCCGGCATCATTAAGAAAGCTGTAATAAAGGACACATGTTAACTGATTGGGACATAGAGAGCGGACGGTTTGCACATACACATCTTTGTTTTTTTGGGGTATATTTTGTTGTTGGTGTTTCGGGGGGGTTGTTGTTGTAGCTCGAGTTACATGTACACTTTAGATAATCATAATAAGCAGCAAACACAACTTCAGTACGAATTAAAAATTAGATAGGCACTGTAATCAAATCGTTACGGAAATGGACATAATAAGCGGATCAAAAAACAGTTTTGGTGTCCAAAATATCTGGACACATCAATGAATAACTCAAATCCAAGACATTACGTGAACGTTTGCAGTTCATTCGGATCTTGACTTCAGTATCTAGTGTGACCACCACGAGTGGCAAAAACTGCAGCACAGCGTCTATGCATGGAGTGCACCAATCGATTGATGAAGGCCATTGGCACCTTGAACCCCACTCTAAGAAAGGCCTGGCGCAATAAATCGGCTGCGTTCGGCCTTGGTATGACATTATTCAGWCTCCTCTTAATTTCATCCCAAAGATGTTCAACTGGGTTTAAATCAGGACTAAGGGTTGGCCACTGCATAATGTTGACACCGTTCTGCTGTAGAAGTCCCGTGTAGCTCTGGTAGTATGGGCCCGGACGTTATCATGCTGGAAAATGTTGTTCCGGTGACGTGCGAAATGTGGTATGACGTGGGGTCTGATGATCGTGGGGGGCGATCATTTGTGATGTTGGTGGCCCGGAAACGTTGCTGCAGCCTGAAGATGGTCCGAACGTTGACCTGGAAGTAATTGGCAACGGCTTGTGMAGTGTGGCCAGCTTCAAGTTCTCCTAGCGCCTGGTTCCTCTGAGCTGTCGTGAGAAGGGGTATCCTGCTGATGTTGTAATGTGAATGTTTCGACCAGGTTTGAGGGTGCATTTTATATAGCTGGTCCTTGTTAACAGCACGTGCAGCATTAGTTGCATGAAAAACATGGTCAGAGGTCAGGTTGCGCTTTTGAGACCATTTCCTGGGTTCCATTCCTGAGTTTGGGAAGGAATGTCTATGCTCAGGTAAAGTTGGAGATGTTGTCAAAAATATACAATCAAAACATTAAATGAGTTTACAGTTATCCGTTTCTGCAAAGGAAAATTCGAAACTGGCGTTTCTTTGGCTGCTTAGTATATAATAAGCACACACAAACACACATACGCAAATGTACGCAATTCGCCACAAAGGAGCCTTTAACGGGATTGTTTATCCCAATTCACGTCACCACTATGTCGCTAAGGGTATCTTTGAACACATAAGTAGGACTTACGCAGTGTAGTCAGAGAAATCAGGGAGCAGAGCCACCTCGATGGTATAGTGAGCCTGATCGTTTGATGACATACCTGAAACATTATGACTGTAAATGTTTACACGTATTTATTTTCCCATGACACAGAAAACCGCTGTGTATGTACATATTTCTATTTCGCTTTTTTGCAGTATTCCCGAAGGTAGAGGGTACATGGCACCGTTTCATCATACGTTCATCCTTGAAAAGTAAATTGTTTGTAGGATGATTTGACGGTTTTCAGACCAGATGAGGGGAATCGAACCAGGGTCATCGTCTCAACGAACGATTACGTGAACCACTTGGCAACTCAACTCTCTTTAATCGTTTGAAGGTTTACATATTTACCTCACATATTCAAACAGGTCACGAAATGGACAGAATACTTTATGGAATGCTAGAACATCTCCAGAGCTGATGTGACGGAATGCCTTGAACATTTAACGGAGTTAATTGTACGTGTGGCGGAATGTCTTCAGATTTTAGCGGAATAAACTGTATGTTTGATGGAATGCCTTGAACACACAAACGGAAGGAGCTGTATATGTCTGTAAAAATACCTAGAATAAATTTTCGGAATGCCTTGTGAGTTTTATACAATATCGTATATGTTTGCAAGAATACCTTCTATATTTGACTCAATGCCTTGAACATTTGACGGAATGGCTTGTTTATGGGAAGGAACCTCAAACCGAAGGTCCACTGTGTCATTACTCATATCAAAGGACACAATCTGGCGCAGCTCGTGCTGATTTCTGCCTGTGGATGCCTGGCGCTTGTCCACGTGATGTTTCTTTGGCCAGATCTTGTACGCCTGGTTGCTGACATGGATCGTCCCAGCCTGAAGAAGCATAACGTCAACAGGATATTTATACGTATCATCTAACTTTTACCCATCAGAACTGGTATAATGCTGACAAACTAAACATCTATGCATGATCAAAAGATCCTGACAAGCTTCCCTGTACAGCGAAGCCGCAGGTTTAAGAGTCACTATTGGATCCTCACGGCTTTAGATGTACAAGGTAGATGTACAAGGTTGTGTAAGCCTTTTATGGTGCTTATGTTACTCTGCAGTCAGGGCTTTTAAGGTTAATGACCTCGCCGTGTTTGGTAACATGAGTTCAAATTGAACATTCGGGGTGAAACATTTAAACGCAGGTTGCACATAAAAGCCATACGCAAGATAACAAGGTCAGCAGTAATGGGCGATCACTACTTTCCAATTGATAAACATCCTCATCGTTTCGTGTAATGATGGTGGCCGATCCTTGTGCAGAGTTTCGATAAACGGCAGCGTTCTATTGCAAACAATAAAATTTTGTCATCATGCGATGGGTGCATTCTTATGAAATTATTATGTTTGTTTACTGTTTTCGAGTATTACTATCGATTTCTGCTGTAGCTGTTTCCAATGAAAAGTGAATTATCATAAATGCATGACACATTTATATCTGAAATATGAAACAGATTTAAAGTAATAACGACAAACAAAACTCATGACCACAAACTGGACGTTTGTTCAATATATGTTCCTCAACCCAAACATTTAAATACAGTTACAGCTTACCTCATGCTGCGGGAGGTCAGTTTGAAGAACTGGTCCACGTTCATCGGTCAGATAGACAGGGTAACTCTCTATGTCTCGTTCACTCCGTGTCAAATTTAGAGACACTTGTGCGCCAGAGAGTTCAAAGCGGAAGTGAAGAACATCAGGCAAGTGTAGCACGTCAGGTATTTCCCTGGCGGATCTTTCATGGCGAATGTGAGTAGAATGGATTAACACTGGATCCACCACATCTGTGAAATAATGCTGACATTGATTGTTTAAATATTTGTAACAACGTACGTGTCTACCTCTACAAGAAAATATGTATGATCGCGCTGGAAGGGCTGGTGACAGAGGCTATGAAGTATAACAGCCAGAAAAATGGTTTCTGAGCAACTTACGATTGCGTGAATGAAGAAGTGTTACTCCACCTTGAACAAATAACAGCGAAGGACACAAAACAACAGATAGTGTATCAACGCTAACAATCGAACTGAGTGGGTTGAGCTTTAGTTTTAACTCTTTTGCGATGCAGACAGACTCCGTGTCGACTAATTTGGCTTTTAATGACATCCACCCTCCTCTGTATATATATTAATAATAATATACTAAGTCCTTTTATCATGCGTATTTCCCCATGCACGATGCATGTCCTACGCGCCCAAACAATCTACCTATTATTGCCGCTAGAAGGTTATAGTCACATGACTTTATCCCATCGGGTACCCATTTTCTGCTGGGTGAACAGAGGCAATTATATAACTGATACATAAACGCGTTAAAACGAAATATAACACTACCTACCAGAAACACCATACTGCGACTCGTCCATGAAGATGAGTGAATCAGCCGACGTTAAAATTCCAAGCAGTATGAGAGTCAACAACATCCCGGCGGAATTAGACGTGGTGAATACGTGTTATTGTATCCTTACAAAGCATACCTATCCTGATTGACAGGGTATTTACTGATGTGGTAATATAATGACCTCTCATAGACGAGACCCTGGGTGTAATCATCATTGTATATCCAGCCAGTCAACTCGTGTGATGGACACTATATATTATTCTTGCCTTTGCTTGGCCTAGGGCGGTTTCATCTGTATAGCCGAACTGATCATCATGGTCAATAGCTTTTCTACATTTTACGAGCTTCGGGGTATGAGATAGTATCAACTATAACCTGGCCACCCTTCATTTGGATCATAATTTCAAAACATGAATGCTTATTATGCATTATATTTTTTCAAATGGCTGTTAACCAATACGGTTGTATCATCTAAAGCTGATCTGTTTGTATGAACTGACAAACAAATGAAAGTATACGTGTACCCATTTTTTAATGAAGCAAATAAATATTTTTTTCAATGGTTGAGGTATTGTTTCCGAGTGTCTTAACATCCATATAATAAACGGGAGATGTGGGTGAGAGGCGGATACGTGGAATTTTACTTTTCTGAGAAATCAAGGTACAAGTCTTGTTGGGCACATAATATGTTCGTCTGAGAAAATTGCTTGAGAAAAGGTATTTATAGCTCATTTTCATGATGACACAGACTTATATTAGAGACGTAATCGAGACTCCGAATACGAGTGATGAAATATTATGGAGGCATTTCTCATCATAAAATGGTAAATCAGTTAGACATGACAAGATCATTCTGGAGTTGTTGTTTTAAACACCATAAATGCTATTAGCAGCCGTGGATTAGAGAGATAGGGATATTTTCTCTTGACCTCAACATGCTAATGTAATAGATGTTGATAATGAATCATAGCGAGACATAAATCTACACACCTGTTACAAGTGATGATATAATGGAAAGCATTTTTATCTTTAAAAGGGCAAATCAGCAGGACAGGACAAGATTATTCCTGAGTTACTAGCATTTAAACATTTTATAGCTGCCCTAATACCACACCTAGGATTGAATTTTAATTTGGTACTGGAAACATCACACTTTCCTACAAACTAAATATTACCGCCCCTCTTCACAAACATGATTCACTGAACTTGAATAAATAACTATAGATGCCCTGTATTATCATGCATGTGTATTCATATGTATCTTAATAAATGTTGAATATTCTCATATTTTTAAAACGTGTTGTCTGTTTTAACAATGGAGGAATTCTATCAAAAAATGAAAAATGGCATTTTAGAGGTGCACACATCGTAAATGCTCCTGCATACAAATATTTTGGTGTAATATGTCGTAAACCTCCCTCATGGTCTGCTCATGTAGCAACAGCCGCTAACCATGCTAGCAGAGCACTACGTGGTATATTTAAAGTTTTGCTTCCTATGAACTATAATGTTAAATGACTTCGAAATGGTAACGTGAATTGATCATCCACGCTACGGTATCCTTTATATCAAAAGGGTTTGGGATACATCTGGGAACTACGACAGGTTGGTGATATAAACAAATTCCTCTCTCAGTTTGTTAATCGTATTAAGGTTTCTTATGAACAAGAGTGCATTCATCACTATATTCTTCGGAACATTGAACATAGACACTTTAACACTGTCAAAATTTCGAAATGCTCTTGCTCACCTAAGATCAGACAGAACATGTTTAGTTTGTAAAAAGCTATATATTGAGGATGAATATCATTTTATTTGTATTTGTAGAGCCTATGAAGAAATAAGAACCATATTTACCCCTGAAAAATACTGTGTCCATCCTACATATCATAATATATCTGCAATATTGATGTCCATAAATAATGAAACTATTCTAATCAACTATATATATGTGTACAAAGCGATGCTTGTGACACAAAATTCCCTCATTTTGTTAACCGTTACTGTTGATGTCTCTCATGTATGTAATAGTTATATGGGCCTAAGGCCTCCCCACTTCAAAAATAAACTTGACTTGATAAAACGATTGTTAACGTCACAATGTGGTTTTAGACAAGGATACTCGACAATGATATACAATAATATAGTTATGTTGCAAACACCAATATCAAGGTACTAAGCAAAGAAGGCCGATAATGTATGCGCAATATTTGAGGATTTACTAAAGCCTTTGATTCTGTTAATAGAACGAACTGGTCGTCACACTTTAAAACACATGATATCAGCAAAGGAATTACGAAACTAGGAAATTAGAATGTAAAAGCTTGTGAGGTTAGGTGAAATGGTGTTTAACGTCGTACTTGAGAATATTTCGCTCATATGACGACATGTGTATGTGCGGCTGCTTGTACTAGCCCAGACTT
>VKKT01000073.1:53454-67563 GCA_008038995.1 Haliotis laevigata
AAGGACAGTGAGGACCATCCACTACCAAGCCATCATAGAAGAGAGGTGACGATCCTGTTCGGATACATCTCAGGTCAGGTCTGGAGAGACAGTGTTAATAGCCGAAGCTAAGTTTGAGAACTGTCACATGCTTAATTTCTTGACAAGGGATTGCGTAAATGCCACGTCCGGCCTTAGGCGCCATAATAGTTTAAGTCTCCGAGGGAAAGATGTGTTCGTCTCCCGACGTAGGGGCCATCGGATCTAGTAGAGGCGCCATACAGCTGGTATCGCCGTACAGGTGCTAGATTTAGTAGAGCCGTACAGGTGCTGCATCTGGTAGAAAAGCCAGACAAGACGCTAGATGGACTGGAGCTGGAGTGAGTAGGCGCCGGTTATAGGCGCCGTACAGGCGCTATATCTGGTAGAACCGCCGGAGAGGCGCTGGAGCGAGCAAGTGAGTATGGTGTTATAGACGCCATACAAGCGCTGGATCTGTTGGAAACGCCATACAGGTTCTGGAGTGAGTAAGTATGGTTTACAGGCACCGTACAGGAGTTAGGGCCAGGTAGACTATACATTTGCTGTAGTCAGGAACGAAGCTGGAACAGGTAGGTATGGCGACGGAGACGCTGACACCAACTGCTGAATGCTGAGGTTGTAGTCGATATGGTAGATGCGCCGTACAGGCGCTGCAGTCCCTGCTAACTAGGTCAAGTGTGGAATGGATGTTGAAACAGCCAGTGACTGCTGAGCGTGCGGCGCATGATCACAGTCTACGCTTTCAACATCAATCGTCTGGCACAGCCACGTTTCGAGTCGTAAGCAATAAGTGCAGGAAGTAAGTAGTGCAGGATTAGATAAAAATTGTAAAACTTTACTAATCTGGTGAAACCATCACTCCTGGTGCTCACAAACCATGAACCACAATCAGATATATAAGGAAATTCAAACCCAGGACTTTACGATTCAGGCATGCATAAGGGAATGCATGGTGAATTTCAATGCCTTAAATGACCAAACCAGATGTATCCCCTTGCTTTATTCACTGTGTGCACATTAGAATCATATGGAAAACACTTCTGACACTTGCATGCCACACTATTACACACGTAGGTTGGAAAGAGTTAAATGCTAAGAATACACATAACAATATGCAGTATAGTGAGAGTGACCTGGGTTTACTATCATGTCAGCAACTGTATTATCACTATCATGACAGCCTCTTGTAGTTTCTAACAGTAATGGTTGTGAGAAGTGAACCCATTGTGAACCCACACAGAACCCATTGTGTCGAGTTTGGTGCTGACAAATCAACATTCAAAGTTATGAAGAATCTGGGATTCACACAGACAATGATAAGATTTGGGAATTCCTAAGGGGAGTAACTCTGCAGAATGAATTGTAGGATCATGGACAAGACAACAGTCATGAGGCTGTGCCAGACAAACCAACAGCTGATCAACTCAGATACAGCCACTTAATGGTCTTCACATGTGGCCTTGTGTCCAAGTACATGAACTGTTCATACATTGCTGCGATTTGGAACATCTAATCCCCATGTTAGTCATTTTAGTGACTAAAACTTAAAAACACCTTTAACTTGGCATAACACTATTTCAAAAACTTAAATACATAAAAAAGCAAATTCAACAAAAGATCAATGTGAAAATTGATAAAACCTGAAGACCATCAAACAACAAGAAGCAAGAATACATGGAAACTGTTAGTAGCAAGCCATGCTAGTATTACAGATATTAGAAGAACTCCAGTCCTCTGTCCCCATGACAAGACAGTGTTTTGGGTACTCAACTGTTACTACCACTGGAAAATAGCTGAACCTCTGTCAAAATACCAAACAAAACATAATAAACTCAATGTCAACAAAATTCATGAAAAAACACAAAATCAACCTTTTTGAAAACAAAATAATGTCATGAACAAAATCTGAAACAAAATGGAAGTCACATTGAACAAAAGAAACTGCATAGAACTGAAAAGGTAAGTTCATGAACAAAGACAGAATTCCTGCAACAAACAATGTTGTATGACTTCAGTTAGGCCTGTCTTTTTTAAGAACTTGGTTTATGAATTTGTCAACGCCCAAAACTATATAGGTGTTATTTTATCCCACGAGCAAGTGGTAAGCTAACATTGAAAAACAAACTCATTAAGTGGCGCTATCGTTATAGCTAAATTAAGATGAATTATGAAAGAAAATGAAAATGTACCCGTGGAACTGAAATTAATTTGTTTGTACTATTTTCAAACTATGAACCTTAAATTAACTAAAACAAAAATAGTCTGGCTTTGGTAATGTTTAATGAATTTAATCAATAAAAGACCAACGATTTCATCCACTTACAAACATACACACTGATAACCATTCATCAAAGGAATTTTCTGTAACTTTACATAAACAAATAGATATTATTTGAATAATAACTTACTGACTGAAAATCATAAAGGAGTTTCATCAAACACATCAAAACTGAAAACATCTGAGCAGAAAATATGTAAGATTCAAGTATATTCGCTTTGTATCATGCAAGCTTAAATATAGACGATGCTTTTCTCTACACATGATCATGTAAACATGAAAGCTGGTGTGCAATCACGAAAACATATCACCATGTTATCTCTACTTTAAAAATGCAGCATATCTAACAAATACAAACACATTCCCATGCACTCAAAATTCATTCCATCTTAAATTAACCTCATTTCATGTGTAACATAAAAAAACAGTCATTTCCTGAACATCTTTTCAAACTCTCAAAATCTTACATTTATTACTGCTTGAATTTGATTAACATTGAGAAAAGAAGAATATATCTGCATTTGGTTTGTTTTAGTTCAATAGTGAGTGAGTTGAGTTTTACGCCGTTTTTTGCAATATTCCAGCAATATCATGGCAGGGACACCAGAAACAGGCTTCACAGATTGTACCCATGTGGGAATCAAACTTGAGACTTCGGCATGATGAGTGAATGCTTTAACCACTAGGCTATCCCACCGCTCCTTCCGTTCAATAAACAGTTCATATGTCTGTTTTCTAAGTAACATAAACATTCAGTACCATAACGTTTCAAATGATGACCATGCTCAAACAATCTTGAAAAGCCAATAGTCCATGAAAGTTTACCATTTAATGTAATATGATTATCTAAATGTTTAGAATATTTAAAAACTGAAATATTTGTGAAACACGTAATCTTGAATGAACTGTGTAAGTTATCATGAATCGTCTCATTGCAGAGGTACTAGGTTGAACGCAAGTAACTGGGTGTAAGAGTGAATGAACACGGAACAAAACAGAAATAGTATTACCGAAAAAAATGCAACGGCAACAAGCAGGAAGTGGCCACATACCTTTCCCGGCTGGCTGTGGTGTAATGAAGCCTGGCATCTGGAAGAGTGATCCCGAGCTGGCCTGGCTAGGCTTGAGCTCCAGGTAGCCACACGTGGTCAGTGACCCCACCAGGAGAACCAGGTTACGAAGGGCTTGCTGGGACTCCTCTGCAGGGTCTTGCTCAAGTCTGATGTCATGAGATCACAGAATGAAAGAACAAATATCGACTAACATAATAAATTTGATAAAAATAACAATATTAATGGCTGGTCTTCAGTACTGGGAGTTGTAAGGTCGTCTTAGGGTGTGCGTTCAATGTTCTCTTTTTCAGCAACAAGTGTTTTTAAATCAGGACTGGTGAAAAGTACTGGGAGAGTTTTATCAACAGTGATACAGTGTGAGTACTGCCATAGATTTTCTGCTTACGCATTTAGTTTTCTATAGGGTAACCTGTATTGGCACTTTCAGCGCCAGTCACACAACGCACCTGAGAAGGAACTCGGAGAGATAGACATATCCCTGGCAGGACCTGAAGTCATCAAGCAGCGTCTGTGACACCTCACTGGAATCTTTCAGGAAGCAGAACACAGTCACAAACATCTCGACTAGCTCCAGGGGAGATAACTCTTGCACTCTCTGCATATTTTCTATACAGTGACGGACACAACCCTTGTCTGAAACAAGACACAAAATTAAGAAAATGAATCTGTTAAATGAGATCACAAACAATAAACGGTATGAGGAATATTCTCACAAGTACCAGTACATTTTAATGGCCATGACAGTGTTTGGTGAATCATTCTTCTAATTAGTACAGCCTCCCAAAATATACTGAAAGAAAGAAACAAAGGAACACTGGAAAAATTCAAGTGTTAATATGTTTAATATTTGTTAATATTTTCCAGGTTTTCATCACCAACTTTGAATACCACTGTGGGAGGAAATCTGAGAATATATAAAGGAACACTGCCATGAAGTGGTGTTCCCTGTGTGAACTTTCTGATCCATACCATGAATGTACTTGACGACAGCGTGAGAAAGTCCATGGCGCGACAGCGTGACAAGCACCTCGGCAGCACTCTTCCTCCAAGGAACATTAGACAAGGGGCACCAGCTGGTTATGGCACTGAACAGAAGACTCAGGTCGTCCTTCCGTGCCAGCTCCTCCGCCGGGGAGATGTGGTTACACAAGCGCACCAGCACCTACACAGCAACAATATTCATGCAGATATATAGTTGCTTGTGTAATACCGCAGTCTGCAATATTCCTGCTGTATCCTGACAGTCTGCGAATATTCAAATCCTGGCCTGACAAACCAGGGGTTGATGTTATGAGCATCAGAATGTTTGACATACAATGTCCGACATAATAATAATTCATGAATTTATATCGTGCATCATTCACACTGACATGCCTTGCTACCCAATTGAAAATAGTGCCCTCTTAATATTACTAGAGTGCTGAGGACGTATTCTCACCCCAATCCCAGTGGGTTTGTAGGCATATACACACAAATCAGTGTTCTCAACACTTCTACTCACAGTCATGAATAAACAACTTATGCAAAATACAAAGTAAAATCAGTTCACATTTTATGTCAAGATAAAAAATTTCACTGATAATCTACTAAAGCGTCTGCCAAAATATTTTAAGGCTACTTGCCTATGATCAATTAAATGACACATTTGGCTCTTTGCATCATTTTCAGATGACTTTCACGCTATATATTGGCTAAGATGTCTAAGGACACCTAGTTAAACACAATTTTACCAGACTCAGACTTCAAACTTGTGGCTAAAGATAACACCTGCTATTATCATTTCTATTTGATATCCCATTAAATACAAATATCCCTTTCTAATACATTTGCCTGCATACAATTATTAATATGCAATGCAAAGTTATCATTCAAAAGAAACTGGCATACAAACATTGTTGAAACACAAGTTATGAATTTCTATTATTATGATTCAAAATGGAAGGAATGAGTGAGTTTAGTTTTACGCTGCACTCAGCAATATTCCAGCTATATGGCAGCGGTCTGTAAATAATCGAGTCTGGACCAGACGATACAGTGATCAACTGCAAGAGCATCGATCTGCACAAATGGGAACCGATGACATGTGTCAAACAAGTCAGCGAGCCTGACCACCCGATCCCATTAGTCACCTCTTATGACAAGCATGGGTTACTGAAGATCAATATTCTAACCCGGACCTTCACGAGTTGATACAAATGGAAGGAGAAACAAACACAGACATATGATAACTATTTCATAATTCAACATATATCGTTTGGCAATGAATAAAACATTGTCAGTTAAAGGCCCTGAGCATGTTCCTTAATAATTCACTTTCTTCAACATTGTCAAGCCTTGCAAGGTTTGGTTCGCATGAAGCCAAACTGTCATAAAATGTTTTCGGAAGTCATGGAAGTCATTGAAAAGAAAGTTCACAATTTTCATACACTTCACCAACTGAAATGATTCCAAACCTATTTTGGCACCCCATCAAACTGTTTATTGGTGGTACTGTCAATCCCACAGCCTAACTTGGGCGTGGCCATTTTGAATGCCAGTGTGCATAACGAGAAATCCTGTTTTGGATCATAACAGTTTGTGGGATGCTTACTGATTTAATGAATAATAAATTGAAATTACATAATTGTTGTGACGTTTAAAGTTAAACTGGATCAGCAAAAGGTATGGGCATACTTATTTTCACAAAGGCACACCTAAATCATCTGTCTTGAAAAATATGCATTCTCATCCCTGGTAATATACTACATCCCTATCTGGAGCTTTTGCAAGCCATTGTTAGTCCTATGTTTACCTGCACAAAGACTTTCTGTAAAAGTATCCGTCTCTCCTTGGGACTGAATTCACAACCAGATTCTAGTGTGTCGCTAATGGTGTCAGCAGGAAGGTCGAAGAACAGATACAGACATTTGACGAGTGTGGAAGGGAGGGAGGCAGCTGTCATGCAGTCGATCAAGGCCTGGTCGCCAATGGACAGCAGGTTGATGGCACTAAGTAGGGTCCAGCCATTGCTGTTAGGTTCACCTGACTCTATCTCCAGAAACTTGACGATTGCACAACTGGCGGCCTCTGAAGTCACATTACATGAACAGAAATTAGTTCAAAGACGTTAGTACAAGTCTTCATGGTCTTCATGTTACATGAACACAATCTAGTACACATCTTGAAGATATTCAGTATATGTTACATGAACACAATTTAGTACACATCTTGAAGATATTCAGTATATGTTACATGAACACAATTTAGTACACATCTTGAAGATATTCAGTATATGTTACATGAACACAATTTAGTACACATCTTGAAGATATTCAGTATATGTTACATGAACACAATCTAGTACACATCTTGAAGATATTCAGTATATGTTACATGAACACAATTTAGTACACATCTTGAAGATATTCAGTATATGTTACATGAACACAATTTAGTACACATCTTGAAGATATTCAGTATATGTTACATGAACACAATTTAGTACACATCTTGAAGATATTCAGTATGTGACATGAACACAATTTAGTACACATCTTGAAGATATTCCGTATATGTTACATGAACACATCTTAGTACAAATCTTTGTAATCTTAGTATGTTACATACAAGCCTTAATGCCAATCTTTATACATGACACATCATCATGTCCAAGTACAAATCATAGTACAAATGATACCTGAACATATTTTAGTACAATTTTTCATAGTCTTAGTACATAGTCCAGCAACATCACAGCAGGGGACACCAGAAATGGGCTTCACACATTGTACCTTTGTGGAGAACTGAACCCTGGTCATCAGTGTGACGAACAAATGCTTTTACCACTCCGCTCTCTCACGGTCCCTGTACAAGCAGTTTAACACCCCACCCAATGTATCAGTGATAACACTGTGAGGAGCTTGATGGACAGAACTCCATCCAGTCTCATGTAAGAATGTGTCCCTACCCGTTGACTGGTTAGATGCCCTGCGTCGAATCTCAGTGACCATCAGCTTGGACACATGGCTACAAAACTGTAGGATGTCACCCCATTTTTCTGTCATTTCACAAGATGGAGCATTCTCAAACACCTGTAACAAGAACATTAATTATCATAAATTTCATAAGTATTTGAAGGTTAAATCCATAGTGTTTTAATCCCACAACATCTTCAGAATAGATATTTCATCACACATCAATCAAGTAAGTTTTTCCAACTAACCCTATTCTTCCTGCATGTATCATACACAACATGCATTAATGGTGAGGTGAAATGGGGTTTAACATCACACTAGAGAATATTTAGCTCATATGATGATGTGCATGCGTGTGTATGTGTGGCTGCTTGTACTAGCCCAGACTCTGAGCCGACCAGTCCTTCTTGTACCCATTAGTGACAAGCGCCAGGCAGAGACCAACAAGTACCATATTTTAACGTCTTTTGGTATGATGCTGCCAGGCATTGAACCCGCAACCTTCCACTGTCTGAATGGATGCTCTAACCACCACACCATGGAGGTGGTCATATGTATTAATGTATGGCCCTGCTATTTTGTCTCTGTGTAAAATTTGAGGACATTCCATAGATGGTTAGTTACAACACTGAACAGACTTTGACTGCTGAAACTAAAGGCTCCATGGGTTAAGCCAATCAGCTGTCAGCTTTCTAAGAATATTTAGCTTCATTTTCCACCACCTTGATTTAGAAAATTTCATTCAGAATCAACAGGATCTATAAAATAGCCACAACAATACAAGGGTGCCAGTACTCTTTCTTGGTTCCGAAATCAATGTTAGTTTACCTTATAGATAAAAAGTTAAACATTTTGGTTTAATTGCCTTGTTCAATAATTATATAATTTAGAATCAACACTGACTGGCTGTTTACCAAGTTTACCAAACACCAAATGAGGTGACCTTAGGCAAAAATCAAGCAGAGAGGTAACGAGATCTGACTAAAACGACATGAATGATGTTAAACTTCAGAAAATTCAGTCTTTCAAAACCATTATTTTCATGATGAGTATCAAAATAACTGTTAAAATATTTAAATCAACAAATTTAATCAGTAGTCTGTGAGTACATAACACAGCAACTGCTGATGATCATATTAATAAGTCATAGTGACAGTATTTCCTGGAGCCAAGGTACATTATATTTTCTGTCATGGATCTTGTTTCACTTCACACACTAGGTCATCCTGCAGCTTTATTACCACTTTAACACACAGATCAGGTTGGAACTTAAATTGTAGCATTTAGAGGCGTTACATGAGTAAGAATAAAATATTTAGGATTACCTTTTGCTAAATGTGTCATTGAAAAATTGATGAATTTTAGCCTATTGTGTATTACTGTTTTTGCTGAAAGTTTAGTTTCAAGCTGGTTCTTTTTCGAGGAACCATTTAGCATTCCCATTCATCATTGCTCATCAAAAGAGTAATGTGGAAATTACACCATATGATCTATATATAACAACATTCCTCAAACCTGACAACATAAAATGGCTTGTAAATATAAAACTTCAAATATCATTAGGAATATCCACATATTAGTACACTAAAAGTTATACACAAGAATTTAACAAAAAAACTATACGTATTTGATGCATATCATGATATGCTATCTTAAGTTATTTTCCTTAATAATGTATATTTTGATAGCAAGTAACAGTGTAAATTTTGATGTGTGAATATAATAACATGGCATTGGATGTAAAAGGGAAGAACTCATGTTATTGTAAGTTCTCCCAGATATAGATATAGATGTATGTGCTGGTCTACACAACCACAAAATCCTTCAAATGGATGCGCCTAGTGGCTGCAAGAGTTGTATACTCCCCAGGGAGTTGAGACTGATAATGCGATGTGCCATTGAGACTGACATCCAATGATCGAGGGGAAAAACACCAGCGCCTTGAGCATGCACTAGTGCGTGGATATGTGCGCTATATAAATATCCTATAATAATAATAATAATATATAWAAAAAAAAACCATTTCATAAAGGTAATGACAGTAGCAGTAACACTAACAGCAACATCAATCCATTCTGATTTCACTTACAATAATTTTGAGTGGTTCATCATATTATTTGAATAATACCACCCCTCCACAAATGCTGCTAACTGTACTCTACGAATTTATCACAGTCCATGCTAGTTATATTGTTTATTGACTGTCAGAAACCTTAGAGATACTGATGTAATAAAACATTTCCCTAATGATCATATTCCTACTGGCATTTAAATGCAATTTATTCAAATTTTCCAACATAACAAAGTTAGAGTCACAAGTGAATAATAATCGAACTACTTCAATTTCAGTAGAAACAAGAATGAGCAAATGAAAAGGTCATCATTTCTCTCACATCAATATTCCAACTATAGCACTGCTCCTGTATGTAACCAAGCCAGGCCACACAAGTGATGGCCAGAACAAGCAGCCATTAAGGTACAATGACACACAATCAGCCAGATTACTCATGGTAAGCTCTCATGTAGCACAACTTGTGACTTGCACGTGACCCATATTTAGGGATGCGCAATATAACCGGTTTACCGGTATTTACCGGTTCAGACATGAAAATGATACGTATTGCAATACGCTGATCGAAAACCGGTATTTAGACTTGCATTCGGAAAACTTCGTAACACTCGGAAGTCTTCGGATATTTCCTTGTTTCAATTGTGCCAAATATTATTTACATTTTATTTTGTCATGTTTAAAAGCTTTTATTAAAGCTTAAGCAAGCATAGTGACAATGTTGATTTTATGTTTTAAAAATCAAGCATTAACTCGATAAGTAGTTTCTTGTTTAAAAATACATCTTGCAATATATTGCAATACATATCGCAACATATACTTTCGCATCACAATATATCACAATATGCAAATTCTCTGCAATACCCACCCCTACCCATATTACTACGGAATAGAGTGACGGAAGAACCACAGACAATGATGCATGATTTTACCTGCTAAAAATATTGCATCAAACAGGATAAGAAAATGAGAATGGATGCAAATACTTAGACTTGCTCAAGTTTCTGAGGTCATGATTAATAGCTAAAATGAAAATTTATCAAAAAAATATAAATAACAGACTGGCATCCTTGTACTGTCCATTTATCTAGGCCTGCCTCTTTAAAGAATAGAATTACTATACATTCACGGGCTTAGCATTCAGTACAGCCTTGGAGCAAGGCTAGCAAATATTAGGCAGTGCTAGTTCCACCAAACGTCTGGACTAAAAACGTGTGGCTGATTCAATAAAGACAATTATGATAATAACTAATTCGATCACAGCATTCACATGAAATTTAACTGACATTTCTATTCTATTCTGGTTACAAATACAATAATTTTGACATTTCCATATGAAGTGTGCCACCTATTGCCAGCCTGTCAATGTCAAGCTGGTCAACGAGGTCAACTATAGGCTTAGGACCCCTAAATGATTCCTGAAAATCCCCTGTCACGTGGACTCAAAAAATTTGAAAAAAGCACCCCAATGACGATAATTTGCCTGTCCAAATAAATATGTTTCTTATTTAATTTTTTTTCTATGATCCAATCACGACATTAACAATAATACTACAGATCAGAAATACGGATCGGGATAAGATGCCATTGGTCAAAACGTACTAGTTGTGAATACAAACTTGTGGCTTGCCTAAAGGAACTGGATTTGAGGAGAAAACAACTGATCTCTCTAGATTGTCACAGGCATCTGAGACAATCTAGAAGGTGGCATTGTACAACAGCCAGTGAATTTAGTCATTAACTAAAGCCAGATTCTAGTAAATGTTCACCTAGTAAACCCAGCTTACAGTAGCCATATGATAATACTAAACTCTAAGGAAAATGGCCATGCAAGTACCGGTAGGCAAGTTTCTGGAACCAAGCTATATGACATTTTATACAGACAATTAAGCAAGGAGGAAATAATGTTTGTTTCTGTCATAATTATGGTAACTGTATTACAAATTCCTTCTTACTGAGAGAATTTTAGAGTGACCCATTTGTTGGCAACGATGCATCAATAGCCAGCTGAGTAGATCAGTATCCAGAGGAAGAGACCAGTAGACCCTCATTTGCAACAAGCAGAGAGAATGGTGAAAAAAAGTAAAGTTGTTCTGTCTGAAGTTCAAGTTGGTGACAATGTTACAGTTCAGGAGCTGAACCCCAACCCCCCAACCCCTGATTGGTGTGATCACTGAAATTTTACTGGCGTCTTATCTCGAAAATATTCACGGAATCAATTTGATGCGTGCGCCACAGCTCTCTACACCTTAGAGGATACGTCTACTGAAAAACAGGTCTCCTTACGCTCAGCAGTCATGTTTGGGTCAACCTGTGGTGGACAAGGCTTTGTTAAGTGCAATGTGTGCTGGAGTCAAGAGGTGCCAGACAATTAGATTCAAGTGCTGCAAGGCTGGTGTCAAGTGTAATTCAAGGTGCCACTCATCATTGTCTTGTCAAAATGAAAACTGAATTGATGTTCTCCAAACATGTCCATCATACATTTCTTATTTACATCAAATATGCATAAATCTATTATGTTGTAGCAAAGAAACGTTTCTATCCTGCTTAATAATGTCTAATTCCACACCCTTTTGGAAGAAATATACCTCAAACTACACAAGAAGTGAGTTCAAAGAATATGTCTGAAATTCTAGTCTAATTTTCAGTGATTATGTATAATTCCTGAAAATTTCACTGATTACATGTAATCCCTGAGTGAATCAGACATTAGACATAATCACTGAAAATTTCAGGGTTATACATAATCCCTGGTCTTTCATATTCACTGTAACATATCACGAACATTAGGGCTGTAACAATGCATCAAACTATCGACGGACTGCAATTGTTGAGTCTCCGATAGCAATTAATCCGTGGTAATACAAGACACTTGATATGGATGTGCAACTTCTTTATTATTTACAGACGACATTTCTGGGCTAATACTTGCCACTTCACCTGATGAACTTCTAAATACCTATCAAACATCTAATCCAGGGGTTGAAATAACTTTAAAATTGCTAGTGTACTCCGGTACAGTGGCACATGTAAAATCACTTACCCTGATAATTTGTCCACTATACCAGCCGTTTTCTTGTTGATTTTTTAAATAAACAACATAATTGACATTGGAAAAATCAAGTGGACAACGGTACAGTGTGATATACAAATTTGCTTGCCCGACACAAAAAACACTGGACTCAGATGTCGGGCAATGGGTTATTTCCACCCCTGTAATCCATGGTAGAAACGAAAAACTATCGATAGTATGTGTGACTATTGATAGATTAGTAATTGACTTCTGTTGATAAATGCGTAGTGCAAAATACAGGAAGTACCAGGTTCGTTCGCTTTGATTTAGAGTTATCCGCCCCTGTTACCTCATAAAAACAAACATGACGGCAAACATGTCATGCGACTCAGAGTTTGAAATTGTTAATAACAATATGCTTATGTTTTGAACTGTTTACTTGATCTGGATTTCAAGTTTCTTGTCTGTTATTAAAAGAGACTGAAACTACTTCAACTTGTCTTTATTTCACATAAACTATACATTCATTTGGGACATGACTTCAAATGAGAAAATCCAAGGAGAAAAAACCCCAATTGCAATAGAAGTGCAATAGTTGGTCGCAAAAGACTATCGCTATTGCAATAGTTGTTTCCCCTTCAATAGTCACCCGTAACGAACATAGTCTCTGACTTAAGTCATTACTCCAAAGAATCATCTACTCAGTTTTGCAAGATGAAGTTATTCCAATCCACATACATGGCATCCTAAGACTAAAATCTTGTGAAAATAAATCCATAATACGTGTATTTGTCACAGAACACTACAGGCTGTGTATGTATTTATCAATATTTGATGAAACCATCTGATTTGACAACATAACCAAACGTCATGTGATGTCTCCATGACTGGTTTGGTGTCAATTGCAATGAGTATAATTAGCGAAAATTAGAATGGAAGCAATTCATTGGATAAATATACATTTTTTGGTGTTACCTTTCAACATACCGAATAAATAACATAAGACTTAACTACTGTTTTGTGATTGGGTGATCATGATCTTGTACTGTTGCCTAAAGACTCTTTCTGCATTTATGACATTTCTTGGGCACCCTCGACAGATTTACACACATGCACACTAAGGTTGTTAAAACACACCTGTGTATTTGCTGAATCAAATTGTATCCCTTCATGAATTCAATTCAGTATTTGTCAATTAATTTTTTTAAAGAAAGAGAGTTTTTACTTGAACATGTCTCTTATCTATCAAAGCGAGATGTGCAAGAAGGAAAAAAAACAAGCCATGCAGTGGCATAACTTGTGCCACTTTGCCAAGGCCAGTTGAGCTCCGGTCAACCAAAACATTAGATTATTAGATGTTACGTTGTAGTGAAAAATAAATACTGACTATATGGTCACACCATGACAAATAATTTATTTTTTATTGTTACACTGGATATGATAAATAATACATCTACTGCTGACTCGATATTGTATTCATGAATATATATTCATATCCCATTATTTGTGATACATATCCTATTGCATCCGTTGATGTCCTAATGTACACCATCTGTTTATGTTT
This sequence comes from Haliotis laevigata, assembly GCA_008038995.1. NCBI lineage: Eukaryota > Metazoa > Mollusca > Gastropoda > Lepetellida > Haliotidae > Haliotis > Haliotis laevigata. Next base: position 67,425 of record VKKT01000073.1, read on the forward strand.
ATATTAACACAAATAATAAATTGAATTCTGTTTTTAACTATAATAAACTATAACAACATCCAGGAAGGAAGAAAAGTTGAACAATTTATAATTCCTCCCAAAATAGAAGCATGACCAAACAAGAAGACAAAGTCATCAA
>VKKT01000073.1:92536-104687 GCA_008038995.1 Haliotis laevigata
GAATTTGCATTTTTGACGATTTGTTTCGGTAAGTCCATACCGAAAGGTATCAGAATCTGCAGTTGTGTTTTATGTTGCATGTGACCTTTAAGCAACAGATTCCTCGCCGTGACGTCATCATCAGTGCTTAGCCTTGGTCATCGCGTCAGCAGGTGGACAGTGTMMWGACGACAACGTCAACATGGAAATCGGAGCCTATAGACCGTTGAGGGGCATGACGTTACCGCCGGAATATCGACGTCGAAGATTGGTTTTGACCAGGAATGTCCGTCAGTGGCAGCAACGGAACCGGCAACGGGACCTTTTCAGCGTCGAGATTTGATTTGAACCGAACTGACGACCGGAGACGTGTCTACCACTGGCGTGGGAAACGGACGGCATGATGTTGCGTTCAGGAAAGGGAACCATATGGTAGAGGGAGTGTGGTGGTTTGGGGTGGCATGCGGAAACACCAAGACCGACCTTGTTATCATCAATGGCAGCCTGACAGCCCGTCGGTATATTGATGAAGTTCTGCGGCTCCATATCCTGCCTTCCCTCCAGCAATATCCAGGAACCTTGTTTCAGCAAGACAATAGAACACCTCACACCGCTTTTGTAACAACGGCCTTTCTCAACGTCAACAACATGCTCGTACAGCCTTGGCCACGAAGATCCCCTGACATGTCTCCGACAGAACACTTGTGGAGCCATCTTGGACGTCGGAATCTACAGCTTCCACACCATCCATTGACGAAAAATGCACTGCCTCAGACATTACAGACATAATTGCATCGGATCCCCAGTCACGTGATCAGGAGACTTACACACTTGGCCCGACGACGTGTTCTGACGTGCACCGATGTAAGGGGAGGACATGAGCGGTATTGACGATCTGCCTTCCCATTTCAACCTCTGTTTTGTCATTTGTTTGTTTTGGCTTGTGCTCGAATACTGGACAAYAGACCCCCATGTGATAACATTCCCTGTACCACTGTTAGGTTTACCACGTTCTCTTTCTTTGTGTCAGACATGCTTTACATACACCTTCGTCATGCATAGGAAACGTGCATATTTATTCGTGTTAGTGTTGTTTGGTAGTTGAAAAATACTTGGGGACGTTTCTTTTGCAAGTGAGTGTACATCTCGCTAAATTTCAGGAGGGGGTCACAAAAGTAGGCTTCACACATGGCACACACGTGCAATGTCACTTGCTGATACATTGCAGTGTATATGCAACACAAATGTTCACCACGAACGAAATTCAAAACGTGTCTACACCATGCAAGCACGTAAATGAATGTACGGTTACACATAAGACACATGGCTCTTCCACGCTGGTCGTAACGTGCGCATTTAGCGTCACGGTTTATGAAGTGTTGACGGTAACCTGCAAATAGCAGTCAAGAATGCCTCGCGGCCAATGAAGGACGTGGCGGCAGTAAATATGTCATGTACCTCCACTCACTATGATACACTGCCTCACTATATACATCGACGGCAGCGGGCGTTTGAATGACACGTACATAGACCTCTTATGCAAGATAACTCAACACTGAAGTAGGTCACATAAAGTCGATAGCTATCAAATAAGGTATTTTTGGATGTCCCAATTTAACAATATAACACTGTGCGTACATTAAAAATATTTGAAATATTTAGCTGTTTGGCTTAATAAACATTGTTGTATATCACGTTTGTATTTTAAGAAATATGTATCAATATTGATTAAATAACGTTAATAGTATTATAGGTTATATATTATACATAAAAAGAGAAATCAGGTCAAGCGATTGGCGATTGATATATACCGCCACTTAGCTTCATCAAAGGAGCTCTGCATGTCTCCAACTAATCGTCGAGATTTGAATCCTGCAAATCGTTTCAAACACAAGTATCATAGTCACCTTGCTGTGACGTGTTCTTGATATTAAAGCAGGGGCGGTGGAGTAGCCAAGTGGTTAAAGCGTTCGCTCGTCACGCCGAAGACCCGGGTTCGAGTCCCCACATGCATGGTACAATGCATGAAGCCCATTTCTGGTGTCCCCCGCCGTGATATTGCGGGAATATTGCTAAAAGTGGCGTAAAATTAAATTCACTCACTGAGATTATAGCAGGAAGGTCGTAGAAGACCGCGGTAGTACTGTAAGGAGAAATATGCCAGCTTTTACAAAGAGAGTGAGTGAGTATGGTTTTACGCCGCTTTTAGCAATATTCCAGCGCGGGACACCAGGAATGGGCCTCACACATTGTGCCCATGTGGGAATTCGAACCCGGGTCTTCGGCGTGACGAGCGGACGCTTAACCACTAGGCTACCACACCGCCCCCTTTTACAAAGAGAAGACAGTAAGAGGTTTACGATTAGATAACAGCTTGAAATATCACCGAAACAACAATTATACTGGCTACGTGCTGAAAACGCATATACGCATTTTGAGCTAACTAAGCGGGTAATAATTAGGAAGAGGGAGTGAGTATGGTTTAAGAACGTTGATAGTATGGTTTAACGCCGCTTTTAGCTATATTCCAGCAGTATCACGGCGCGGGACACCAGACATGGGCTTCACACATTGTACCCATGTGGGGAAACGAACCCGGGTCACAGCTTTAACCACTAGGGTACCCCACTGCCCCATAATTAGGAGGAATACTGAGGTTGTGCAATGCTGTATATAAAGTTGCTTTTACCACAATTGTAGTGCCACAGTCAAGAACCTTCCAGCTATGTCTCTAGCTTTATATATAAATAGAAAAATCCAGTGATTATTATTATGACATACAAGCACCCAAATCGTACTGATCCGAAAAACTTCCATCTCATATAGGTTACTGTGGACCTATTCTATATCAGCACTTTTGGAGTTCAGGGAGTATGGTTTTACGCCGCCTTCAGCAATATTCCATGGATGGCACGACGGGTGACACCGGGAATGTTCTTCAAACAGTGTACCCATGTGGAGAATCAAACCCGAGCCTCCACCCCATAAACCTACCCATCTGCCCCCAGATATAACATGCGTTGTACTTTCCACCACGTAACATATTTACTCCATATCAAAAGTTGATATAAAACTGGTCCATAGGCACAGTAGTATTCTAGTATATGAAATAAAGTACACATATGAAAAAATCGATACACAAAATAAACGTAAATGCTATTCCATGCATACCACATACCTACTACATATCAAATTTCGGATTATTACATTATTAATATGGTTGTCGTGTCGGCCATGTTTAAAATCAGGTCGGAGTTGCTTACGGGCACCATTGCTGGAATCATATACATGTACTCACAATTTCAACATTACAAACCAAGAAGGGTCAAAGTCGCGGTGTCTGATGAAATGTTACATTCTTATAGAATAATAGCTTTGATATTACAGTTCTGTTAGAAAACCTTTACATGACAGTTAATTCATTCACGGTACATCAGCAAAGAACTGTTTTTTACATTATTAATTGTGACAATTATTCCTCAGTTTCTGTAATTCATCGCAAGCATGCTTTCTGTAACAAACGGAAACTGCGTTTGCTTAAACTGGACATCTGTCTAGTGATTTATATAGAGGCGCGAGTCCATTAGCAGTCTAAATATGCTTAGTATATCACTATTTGGACCTTATTGTAAAAACTAGCAGGGTTGGAGGGGTAAGACTGAAAATTGTACCCATCATTCCATTCATGACCAATCCGAGCCGTCTTCCAGGTTACGGAAAGGTGTCAGTGGTGACGAATGCTCATACCGGGCAAGCCGCGTTCGTCCTTACTCGTCACTTTCCGTAATCTGAACGATGAGACGTTCCGTATTGATCGCGTAAGAAATTGGGTACCTGGATAAGAACACTCAAGAGTACTTAAATCAATTACGGCAGTCATATGAACGTATAAAATGCATATCGCCATTCAGACATTAAAATGATAATAAAATTATGTCGTATGAGTAGTAAGTTAATATAAATATGTCTATATATCGTCAGAGATTCAAATCCAAGTGCGTCCACGCGTTTGATTCCATCCAGATAACAGTTCAACTAACTGTAAAATAAATTGTTTCCATTTGGTTTTATGTCTGATGATCTATTTAGCTTTCAAAACGCTCGTTGTAATATCCGTTTTCAGTTTGATATAAATGCTAGATAACTGAGACCACGAACATAAACTGAGGGAAACAAACAAAGGATCACAGGAATATACAAGTGGTCCTGTAATATTTACCGGTTTTCATCACCAGCTTTGATAGCGCTGTGGTGATGAAAACTTGAAAATAATAATGGAACGCTTGAATTTTCCTGTGATCTTTTATTTATATTTATTTATAACGTATCCGGGGCGTAGGAACTTTTTTCAAGACGAAACCATATCTACCTTACCATAACTACAATTTCATTTTGATTTTCGATACTTTTAATAAATTAGCCTCTCCGCCCCCCTTTTGAAAACCGTTCCTACGCCCCTGCGTAATATCTAAGAGATTTTTTTACGTTGGTGAATATATATAAGACGAGTATATATGGATGTGGCAACTTCTTCTTTATTGTATAACACGTTTCTGGGCTACTTCTTGCCCCTCCTGGAGGTGATTGAGTAATATCTTGTATTGGACTTACGTTTCATTCAAACGACATTGTTTGAATAGTAGCCTACGTGTGTCAGTGTGTGCCTGCGCACTACTGGCAATAACGATAAATCACGATAATGTAACATTGGAGAGTCGGTAGCCCAGACATTTTAGGTAAGGAATGGCTGATGGAATAGTGACATTGGTGGTAAACCAGTTCTCCCTCTCTCTCACCCATTGGTGTTTAGCAGATAAATAACCGAAATGTTTGAAACAGAAATTTACCAGGTTTTAAAAGGATAGAGTAAGCAACCACCTCAAAAATTGGGCATCGGATACAAATCCTAATTCCTAACGTTTATGGTTGTGGTGGGCTAGAGGAACATGAACTGTGAACTTTTAAATACTTATTTGTTACTCCTTGTCAGGGCATTTCTGTTCGTTATATAACAAACGGAATATGACAAAAAATGTGTGTCATTCAGTACAGTATCAGTTTTGGATAACACAAGGATGTCTACGCTGTCAGAATTATATTTTGGTGTGTTGGTATGTCTCAAAATTTAAGGAGTTAAGTTTCGTTCAGAAGTTAATTGTTCAAAGTAGGATAACTACAATGGACTTATTAAATGGTCCCTAAATGTGTAGGTTGCAGTCAACTGTATGGAATGGAGGTTCCTGATAAAAATATTTGGGGTAGGTTCCAGACAACCTATTGTTGTCCAAGTGTGAATGGACAAGCTCTCGTTTTTGTCACTGAATCCTGGTGGCCTGGACTCTAGTCTGTGTTGTTCAGGTAGGATTATTTACAGGTTGTCCTGACATAGATGAATGATGCCACATGTGGCAGTAATCAACAGACCAACATGTGCTGAACATATAAAATGTCGACCTAATTCCCTAATGAAATCCTTTCCTCGAAACCCAAAAACTTTTAGGAATATTCAGGCGACATAATTTGTACAGAATGAACTTTTCCCCAACCAGGCATATATCTTCCTGTCAGACCGTCTCCTGCGATAAGTGCCCCAAGCTCCCGTCATCTGCCACATTGCCGTGCCCGTTATGCCTCAATGGGTTTGCAGCCATGTGAACCAGGTTCACCACAGGTGACTTTTACACATCTCACGATTATAAGTACCTACAATACATAATCGATGACAACCTCTGAAGGAGATTCAGGAATGATCATGAATTTAACCCTCTTGATTAGTTTGTCATCTTGTAATAGTTTGTCAACCTTTCATCAGTTACTGATGTTGGTAAACTAGATCACACTTCTAGTTCATACAAGAGTCACTGCAAAGTTGTGATCCAAATGTTACCAGGTTGTCAAGTGGAGCAGGCTTCTTGTCATAGCTTTCAACTCTTACAGCCACAATATACCCCCCTGCTAAAGATTTATAACGGCCACACATATAGGTCTTTCAAATCACAAACACAGACATATCAGTCTGCACATTGGCTTAAGTCTTTCACATGCATTAATTCCATTGTCGGGAAGGAACAAACCACATCAGTACCAGGCAATTACCTTTGAAACTATTAAAAACAAAAAGATTCTCACTATCATCTGTTTATTTGAAAAAAAATACATGAACATTCACACAGAACACAAGTTCATACCAGCCTCAATAAAAGGCCCTCTTGTATTCTATTGAACTATACCAGCTCATTCCATACCAGATGATCACAGGATAAAATAAATTACAGTAAGGAATTAAAATTAAACCATGCTCATAAAACAATGAAAGATTTCAAATTTACATGAAATACTGGCTAAAAATCGGAATACATACCCCTACGTAAGCTCAGGAATATCTATATACAATATTATGACCATATTTCAAACGTTACAAAAGACTGATTGCCCTCCAAATCTTCAAATTGTCAAAACTGACCTGAAATTTCCTGAAACTGTCGACTGGAGTCCATACTTGTGTACATTATTATTACTTGCCAGTCTATTAATTTCAGGTCAAATTTGACCTCCCTAAAGCATGCGCTGTGTGGTAGAGAATGAGCTGGTGTCTTCCCTACAACATGGTGAAGTAAATAACGTGATGAGGAGATCCCCAGAAGCTGGTGAGGAAAAAACATTCATTTTTTTCTGTTAAAACTGGCCGTCCAAATGCTACAATTAGTTTCAGGATAATGAGTTCTCCAGTGTCTACTCACACTATATATTTTGAAATTAACTTCCATACAAACTGTCTATTTCAAATATATATATTGCTACAAATGGCACTATTTTTCAAATGAAGAAGCGACTATATGTAACATTTAGGGAAGCGAATAAAATCTCCAACATGAAAATAAACTACATAAACTCTTTGAGAAAAGTAACAATATATTACAGAGGAACGGCCCTTAAAACCTGGTAGAAAACAGCATTTCAAGTCCATTATAAGCATGTTCTAATGATAACATGCTAGGTCAGACACTATTCATTTCAAAGTGTATTAAATAACTGAAAAGTATAAACACCTTTCTTAGGAATAAATCGTAATATGGACCATGGTGTACGAACAACATGAGCATTTTCACATACCTATACACTTATACACACCAAAATTAAATGCTTGGTACTTATTAGGAATCATACTGGTGGTTCTGTGAGAAGTCTGATTGTGACAAATGGTAAAATACATGTAAATTCTTTCAAATCACAGTGCAAAAACATCTTGGTTAAATGATAATATTCAAGCATTATCACATGTCTGGATTACAATCACTGTCAATACCCTAGCAAACGTTCTAACAATAGACAAATATTTACATGATATGAAGAAAATAAAATCTCATCCTTTCCATAATTCAACACACTGTGATAACGTAGTATTCAATGTTGCAGTATACAGTTTGTGCTGATGAACAGTTTGAGTATTAACTAAATGCTTTTTCATTTTAATGAGAGACCATTACGTCAAACAATGTATGGAACAGTATTTTCTTACATCTTGATTTACATTTAACCTATCTAGAAAATCAAACAGAAATTCTCAAGAAAAAGGTCTTCAAATGCAAGAAACCATTCATTACATTTGACAAATTTCGATTCATTATGACAGACTGAAGCCGTTTAACTGGTCGGTATTTCCTCTCGGGGAATGTGAAACATGTACAAGACATCACATCCAGGCACTGCCTGTTTCATTCGCACAAACAATGGAAATTACAATGCAAGATATGCATTCACTGAATATTCAAAGTAACATAAAAACTTCATTTTCTAGCATACAATTCTCGGGTCACATGCAGCCTGTTTTGTTTCTACACTGTTAACAAAATCCTCCAACCACCCATGAGGGCAACATCTTGCACTGAAAATACAGCAACAGTTTAGAAACAATCTAGGATGATATCAAAATCATAATGGTGGATGGACTTAATTGCTCAAAAGAACGACAATTCTTTTAGGTGATTTTCTAAAGAATGAGTTCAATATAATGATTAAACAGTGTCATAAAAGTACTAAATATGTTTGATTCATCTATAAATGACACCAAAGGCAATTCTGAATAATGCCACTTTTCAGGACCAATCAGAATATGGTCTTCAACATTTTAAGGAGAAACTGGTTCTGAAACCTTTACAGCTTTTACCAACACTGAAATTTGGAACAATTGTTTTCTTTTTGTAGCCCATATGCAGTTTGTGGTCTCTTATCTAATACATAAATGGACCTTATACTTAACAAATCCAAATATCACTTGAAAATATTTCTGATGCCAATCTGAAGCCATTGTGAAACAAAGTGCATAGAAAAAGACTTCTGTTCACATATTGAAGAGAGTTTGGTAATTCAGGAAGAAAGAAACCTGGTTAATTGTCTGTCACTCATAAATGCTTCATAGCAAAATGTGCGAGTCCAAGAGTAAGAAACAACATGGTCACAGAGATGGTCGAAGTAACAGCGCTGTTGCAGCCATCCTCATTACAGTGACAGTACTGCACTTTGTAGCGATAGGTTCCGGTACGCGAGATACAGGTCAAGGGTGGGTCTTCCTCGTGGCCACACTGACGGATGATACGGGTATCATACTGATCATCATAGTACACTGTCAACATCAAGAAAAGAACCATTACTTATTAATCAATGAAGAAAAGAAAAAAAATAATTACACAATTTGAAATAAATATGTTCAACAACAAAAACCAGATCAATCCACATTTTTACAGCTTAGGTTGGAGGATTCAACTTACCTTCTTGTTCAATTTTACGACATGCAGTTGCATTGGTACATTGGGTTAAGGTGTCTGATTCCATTGTCAGCGTCCCGGCACAACTTTCCGACAAGAATGAATTGCATACATGGCATTGAAGACCCAGTCCTGAAACACAAATCCTAATCTGTACATGGCATAAAATATACAGAGTAAGATACGGTATATATCAATTTCATCATGATAGGGCAAACTTGAGGCTCTGGCAGACGTAGCAGTTTGAAGTTTTGCACCTAAGTAAAAATAATATATATATATAAAAAAAATAATATATATATCTCATCATTTGGTCATCCATGCAAAAGTCACCTATATTCTATGTCAGTTCCAACTGAAACCCTTGAGCACATAATTCAAAATTGAAAGACACACTTAATTTTATGTTGGGGGGAGAAATAATTGTGAATTATCTACGAAGGACAGGATATTGAGTATTCCTACAAAATCAAACAGTGTCTGATACTGTTAAATTTAACATTTACTCAGAGGGATACCAGATTAAAATACTGTACCTTACTTACGAGACCGTCTTAATCAAAAACTATTCTCTTTATAAGGTTTGGAAGAATACAGAGACCACATACCACGAACTTACTAATTAATAACCAATGTATTAGGAAAACATGGCAATACACTTCCATCACTGATGTAAATATGTCTAAATGTTACATGTATGTATACTGAAAGAGTAGATGCATACTGATTGTGAATGCACACCTGGAAAACTTTTTTTAAATCAATGGAATTAATTTATGCAGTTAATGTATCAAAATTACACAGAATGTTCAGTAAATGGGTACAATCAATGTTAGCATTACATAAAAGTATGGTGAAAAAAAACACTTAAAAAGGAAAGCTTGTTATACACGTGTCAGGCAATTATCATCCCTACACTCACAAACATTTACCTTATCATGCTAATGCATATTCATTTATTTAATCTAAAAGGGTGTATTGGTTGTTAAGAATGCCAAGACAAGCGACAGAAGGAAATAGGTCAGAGTAATAAAGACAGTGTGACCTCTAAATGTCATGCAAGCTTCCCCTCGCACATGGACAGTGGCTGCCTCACCTGAGTAAAGTGTCATGCCCTACATACTTCCCGACTCACTTATCCAGGGACGCAATTTAACCATTGTCAACTCTTCAGGGTTGAGCTGCTCTTCGAAAGTTTCAGTTTTGCTTTGCGACAGTGAAGATCAAGATAGGTTTTTAGTTTTGTCAAGGAGTGAACCCAAGAAGAGGGCATGGCTATGCAATAATATAACTGTGGTAACTCTGGATGTGATTTGTTCTGGCTATCATAATTTAACAAAACTGGGACATTGGGCACACATGGGACTTTCATATATATATAAAGAGTCTATTGAACACCCTAAACCTAACTCCAGTGGGATTCTTAAATGTTACAAATTAGACATTTGGTCCATGTTTCATCTAGTATTTTTCTAAACTTTCAAATAATAGTATGTAGAGTGTCGATTTCCATCTCTTATGATTATAGTAATAATGTTCTTAACACCAAAGCCTGTTGTGACAGCTACTTGTTAAACAGACATGGTAACTAATTGGAAGATAACCAGCAAACAACATAACTAAGAGAACACAGTCATGGTGATGTAATTCAGAACTTCTTTTCAGTTAATACATGAGACACTAAGAATTTTCCACTTTTGTGTTTGAGATGATAAAACTTCTACAACTGACAATGACTGCAACACACCAACAGTATCAGTCAGGATTTGTTCAAGATAAATGTTTCAGAAATAATTTAACTGATAATAAAGGCTGACACAGTTCTGGGGCATAACTACAAACACCCTATGCACGTTTTGAGTATATGGTTTGTTTTACAAATGCAGAAATTTAGGAGGGCAGCATTGGCGACTGAGTATGCATTAGTTTTCCGTCAGGTTTATATCATGCATGATAGTTCTTTTAAAGCTGAAATTACTTCTCTGATTCCTTAAAAATAGCAGTATTTTTGCATCAAAACAGACCTTTTATATCCAGATAAATACTACAGCCGTCGCTACTTTGAATGTCACACTTGACAATAACCGTTCTCTTTGAAAGCCGGCTACAATTTCATAAAACATACAACCGTAAACTACTTTTTCTACATCCACATGAGCGAGTGAACACATATAAAAAATACAACCTTTTCCTCATCTTGCACCACCAACTTTTTATAGACAAGAGTCCACGTTTGCATAAATAATATGGAAACAATAATAACCTACATACAGGGCTACCTGATTGCAATTCAACAGTGCTCAATGGAGCCGGGTTTATTTCATTCAGGACCGGTCGAGAAGCTGACATAGAAGGTACATTTACGCTAATACAACAAACGAAACATCATAAAATAACTTAACACACATAATAACATTTAATTGATTAAGTCAGTGATTAAATTATTAAACGATCGCCAACAAATACTGAAGAACCATTGCCGGGAAAAGAGATTCAAGAATGAAGAAGCCATTTTGGAATGGAATCGGCTTCACGAGGCGATTACTTGTCGGGGTTATTTTGTCATATTTACCTTCCTCAATCAGGAACATCAACAGTAGTGTCACTGTTGGGAGAAATACAGATATTTTCATGATTGCAGGCTGAATTAAGATCCTCGAATGAGCACACGGACAAAATACGGCACTTGCTCCCAACCGCAAACCTACTCCAATGCCCTGTCTGTGACCTTGGGGAAATGGACGCGAAGGATAACGCCACCTATATTTTCAGGAGGAGACAACCCCTGTAGACTATATTCTATTTCAAGATAACATTGCATAACACCTGGGATTGCTCAGCCAATCCAAACATTAGATTTGCTATCGTTGTAGAATATTGACACAGTTCTTTTCGAGATGTTGAAATGTTACGTATCACCCATTCTATATGCCTTACGCATTATTAAATGTCAATGTCAAGGATATAGCAGAGGAAAAGCAAGAAAAATGCCATATTAAAACTGAAGTGTACCTTCTCAAAAATACATACTTGATCTGTGGATTCTAGTGGTCTCCAGTTGCTTTATAATTCTCCGTTAAAAAAGACGACTTCAATAAAAAAATACTCAAGAAACCAACAAAGAAACCAACAACTTTTACTTTTTAGTCCAAATGAAGCGTCTATTGGGTATCAGATGTTCACGATGAGCTCGAACACCCTTTAAATCTGTAAATGCAAACCTTAACTAAACAGATCCGTAAGTTGTTTTAGTTTTGTGGGGCTCTTTTAAAAGAATTTTGTATTAATGCATTGGTTTTATAGTTGTCATTTGATATATAACTAGATCGGTAAATTTGGTGTTAAGGAAGGATCATGGATGCCTTCCATTTTATCAAGGGGATTTATTTGCAAGGATACAATGTTGT
>VKKT01000073.1:118283-131097 GCA_008038995.1 Haliotis laevigata
AAATAATAAAATCCCGGATCTGCCTATGATCACACTTGCACTTTTGAGAAATGAGAATTCCTTTATTAGGTTTAATACATACCGCGGGTTGTTCGCTGGTCACGCCGAAGACCCGGGTTCGATTCTCAATATATGCACAATGTGATGCCCATTTCTGTTATTGCTAAAATTGCGCTAAAAGCGGCGTAAAACTAACCCAAACACATTCGCGAGAACAGATGATAGGTTACAGGAACCGTAGCTGGCTGCACGTTCCCAACCACAGTGTGTGTAGTGAAATATCTTGTGAACAACCCCGACTCAGCTCAAACAGCACAGCCAACCTCCGATGTTTGGAGGGTTTATTAGACGTGTAATCTTGTATACATTACCGTAATGGGGTTTTTCCTGCAGACAGTTGTTTCAGTACTTCATATCTTTGTGCAGAAACGCTATTCCTGTTCAGAACTAACGTTTTGTCTTTGAAACAAGGTCTCACATTTCCCCAAAAACATTTATCAAGGGTTTGATGCAAACTGTCAGATTGTAACCGGATTAGAAACTCAGGGCCGTAGGGAGCTCAGGTGCCCCCCAGAATCTTTTTACAGATTAGTTTTTGTGCATCAAACTATTGATATAACACTGTTTTAACGTGGATGGTGCCCCCCTTATTAATAAAAGTTAACTACGGCCCTGAAATTGTTTTTGGAAGCCCATGACAGAGTCGACGCATGTCCCAATAGCTCAGATCGATGCTCCTGATATTAATCGCTCCAATGTCTGGTCCTGACTCAATTATTTACAAACCGCAGTCACACAGCTGGAATAATATTGCTGTACGTTGTAAACAAACGTATGTATGCTTCATCACCGTTCCAATCTTCTCAGTGTTACCTCTATCTCAGTTGGTGGTGGAAATCCTTATGACACCAACCCACATTGCCCACGTGGAATTTCCAATTAGTGCAAATCAATTATTGAACCACTCATCCCCTTAGTTTCCTTTTTATCAGTTATTGCCAGAAGCCATCGAAGAATTTTTCCCCCGCAGATATTAAGCTAAATGTTTTGTTTTCAGTGCTTGTTGGTCTAGTCTAATAACAGCATCACTTTGATCTCTCTCTCCCATCCATCAAACTTTGGTAAAGATTCGTTTCATGTATAGGCAATTTATGTACAGTAGTGTTAAAGCCAGAACAATCATTACCGAAAATGGGTAATTGTTGTGCGAAGACAATCATATCATAAGCTCTACCTTGTCTCATCTTAGAAGTAGCGTACTTTTCATGCCAATAAAGATAATCTGCAAATATAAGAAGCCTCAATGAAGAAATGTTTTTGCAGCACCAACGATGTCACCATGGGTCCTTTTTGTATAAAAATAGCAATAAGAGGAATAACTGAATGCATAACACTGTCCCTTAACCATGTGTATGACATGATCTCAGCCACTGGTTCAAGACTAGTAAATGCAAATTTGTTCTTAATATGAATTTGTTGATCATATGAAAAATGTTTACCAGTCTCGAAACAACCGAGATGCCTCAATGGGTATTATATTGTTGCCATTCCAACATTAGAGACACCATGTATGGTTTACACACTGTACCCAAGCCGGCAACCAAGGCGTTTCCATGTCAATGTTATCAAAATGTTAACAGCATTCTTTTCCTGTCTTACTTTTCAGATGTAAGTGGTTTGGGAAATTTGAAGCAGAGCTTATGAACATATGCTCAATCATCTACTGGGACAGCTAAGGCAGACTACACCTACCATGAAATGACCATTCCCGCAGTCATATTACAAACAAGTGCAAAATACTACATGAATTTTGTTGTTTTTTAATTTAAATTTCAACACAGAAATTTTACAATTATGAATACATGCATGATTTACAACAATGTCCTGACAATTGACAAAATAATGAAAAAGGTCAAAGTTTGTAAACATATAAGTTAATAATAATAATATTAATAATAATAAAAATGGCTATACAAGGCAATAATTACAAGGTGCTTCAACTACAGAATTTGTACACAAAGCCTTAGTGTTCATATGGGTGCGATGTCCAGTGGGTCTGAGGCCTGAATGGCTCAGTCAACAAGACATGGAGTGGACATGAGCCCAGCAAGAATTGTCAATGCAATAGTGGAGTAGAGAACACACTTAGCCAGCAGTCCAGTCTTTCAATGTATGATCAATGAAAATAACTTCATTTTTACTCAAAATATCCATTCATTGCCTTGAATTAAAAGTTTTCAACTCAATTTCATGAAGACCAATGGAAGATGCATGAAGACATGATAAATTTACTCAATTTCACCCTTTAGCATTCCTCAATAGCAGCCACAGGATTGCTAAGGGGTCAACACTGTGGTAACTTAAATAATCAACAGAAATTGAACATAAAAGAATTGTACACCCAAGAGGTAAATGACACATTGTACTCGATGGTGCAAGAATTGGAGATTTATTGTCATGCACATAAACACCAGTCTCAAAGTTTTGACGAACATTCAAAGTTTGTAAAGGGTAATTTCAATGAAAAACTTTGATAAAAGTGCAACATCTAAACTTGTATGTTTAAAAGCACAACCACACAAATCTAATGGTAGCTGTGAGTTTCTGTATCAACATCTGTCTACAGGGAGAAGCACTGTGAAGATAAAAAAAAAAAAAGTTAAAAAGTCAACTCCTCCCTGTGTAAAATCTGAGCATGATAATTTGTGAAGGATTGGGTAGGAAGGACACATTGGTCAACAATAAAGGTGGAACGTTAAGTATTATGTTGCACCAATGTTCTCACACTGTGTCAATAATATGTGCTCTTTAGCTTCAGATTTCAACACTACACCAATCGATGATTGCTCTGCATCTTAACAACTAGTACATTTGTAATAAGTAAAGTGTTCAAAATGCAATGTTCCTGTGAAAATACTAAGGGAATATACATGAAAACAAACATCAACTATTGAGTTGTGCTTCATTACTGTACTTGGCAACAACAAACTAGTTTTCAATGCATTAACAGAAAAGGCCTCAAATACTTTCAGCAAACATGTGGAATTTGTACGTAACATTTGGGAGAATGTGAGCAAAAACAAGGGGATATGTGAAAACTTGTCTTGTAATGGTAGGAAAATATTTCTTCTTAAGATGGGAATGGGAAATATATTAATAAAGTTGTACATGTACACCACTGGAAGGTTAATACCAGCCTCATTTACATAACAACAAACAGTGCCAACATTCCTGGTGAAGCAGATTCGCCCTCCACGCAATCACGAGTAGGGATATGATTAGGTATCAAACACAAACAAAACAGTTTTGTTCTTTTCAAACAGATCTATCAGTCTGTTTTTTTTGTGTTGAGGATGCTGGTAACTGTTGTAGAAACAAGGTGTTATGAATGTCCATCTAAGTGCAATAATAATTCAATACATCACATAGCAAAAATCCTCCTTATATATTGTCATTGTGTTCAGTATGAGTCTTGTAAACACATTTATGTCAGTCATCAATGTGCCCTGGAAACGATGCTCAGATGACTGACAGACATTGTACTCCTGTAGATCGACGAGTATCAAACCGGTATATCCAATAGCTCCTTATGGCAGAAGGTGTCAACATGGCTCAAGCTGACCTTGATCCAGCTTGAAGGAATGAAGCTGGTGTACTTCCTGCTGATCACTGTAGCACACACATCCATGTATGTAAGTACATACATTATGTGCATGTGTTCATGTATAAGTACTAGTGGCACTGACAAATATCCAGGGTCTACACAGGCCATCTGCCATAGGGCGTCGGGCTGGCTGGCAGCTTCATCACACAGACTGACTCAGGATCAAGTCTAA
The DNA here is from genome assembly GCA_008038995.1 of Haliotis laevigata. Taxonomy (NCBI): domain Eukaryota; kingdom Metazoa; phylum Mollusca; class Gastropoda; order Lepetellida; family Haliotidae; genus Haliotis; species Haliotis laevigata. Next base: position 122,120 of record VKKT01000073.1, read on the forward strand.
AGAGTAGGAGGTTCAATCCTCACTTTGTGAAATCATAAGAACACATTTCCTTGTCACAAAAGTTAGTGCCTCTTGCACAATGTGGAGATTGCCGTCATCTCAAGCCTGCTTTCCTTCTGATCAGAAGCAGCAGTCATGACAGCTAGCTGGCTGGCTGGCTGGCTTCAGCCATTGTTTTCATTAATCCCAGTCACTGCTAGACAGAAAGCTGTCTAACTTAACAGAGGGAGGGGTGGCTGGGCTTAGGAGGAAGGGTGAGGGATGGACAGGCGTCATCGTCGTCAGGTGTTTAAGTCTGGGACTTGACTAGAATTGAGGGTCAAGAAAGTAAACAATATCAACAAAACAAGGAGACAACTTTCTTGGAGAAAGACACATGACTTTTTTTTTTTAAACAGTAACAAAAATAAAAACAGTAATATGTGTTCATATGGACAAGAACACATACTTGTCAACTCTCATACAGATAGGATCAATAACTTACAGCCATAGGTTGAGATCAAAAAGTAACAGGTCTATCTACAGTTTGAAATGTGTACAGCCATAGATTTGATTTGTTAGGAAGCCAGCTTCCTGCGACGAGTGACTGGATTGACACCCCCCTGCGATAGGAAAGGGCAATAGACCGGTGATTCACTGGATAGTCCAGCATATTATGCCTTTTCTTTGTTGTTTTGCTGGTTTACTGCATCCTTTCTAGGTGGCATCCTCTCATTTAGTTTGTCTAAGCATTTAGCCTCCTCGAATCCGCTGATCTTGTGAGTTGGAGAGAAACCACTCAAAGCTGGAAGAGAGAATATGATCCAAATTTTAGTGATTAAATGCTTGTCTGATCAGAGATAACTTCAGATTGTCAAGTTGTAAAAGAACTTTTGGATTTGAGACAACCTTCATCTTTACATCTGTGACAAAAATCATGTTTGAAATACAGCATAATTCTGTGAACTAATAAACATTATCAGATCAATAGTTTCAATAGGTTAAGGAAGGTAAACATGCTCTACTAAACACAAACTAATAATTTTTTCGAACCTTGAATAACTAAAAATATTTGTAGGTCCCTTCAACTTTGACACAATGGTGTTTGACTGTACATGGAAAATAGCTGATACTATATTTCCTATAATAGCAGCTCGGGCCATTTCTACTACTGTACAACATCTCTTTAAAGGTGAATTATAGTGATGTTTCCTTAAATGTTCCCTTTGTTTGACTTTGGGAGTCACAGTGTCCACCAGCATTATTCAGAACAGACACCTGGTCGAAGTGAGTGAGTGAGTTAAAATTTTAAGTCACATCGCCAGTATTTCAGCCATATTACCTGGTCTAAGGTTTGTGCTGACATCTGCATGTCAACTTCAATAGCAATTTCATAGCAAGATACAGTACATACCACTTTTGAGAGTATCCTTTCCTCCAGACAACGCACCAAGAGGTAACAATCCATTTGGAGTGAGACCTTTGAGTTGAAGCACGCTTTCGCTCTCTTCTCTGCAACAAAGAGGTATTTATTTAGATGAAAAGGAAAAAGAAATTTGCTCAATATCATTCATGTAAATGTGTTGTCTAATGCAGCACTCACTAATAAAATACTAGCTAATGAGAATGATCTGAAAATAACAGTATGAACTATACCATACAGTGATTTGGATTAAGATGACATGCATCAACAAAACAGGAAGCATGATCACCTGACCCTCATATCAAATTTCACAACAACACAAGCAGAAAATAGATGGGAATTGTTCTTATCTGAATTTTTTTGAATGACTTCCATGGTGGCTATGTTGAACACAGGATCAGAATTATGTCACTGGATGTATTCACTGGCCTTGTGATTGTATGACTGTCAGGCAGGTCACAACATAAATTCACATCATTTACGTTTAGTCAAAAATAAATTTGGCTGATCTTGTAAAGTGAGAACCACATCTTACCTCAGAACGGTGAAGACTCTGGCCATTTTGCCAATTGCCCTGATTTTGTTGCGGATCACCTCCTTCCTGGCTGCCACTAAACCCGCTATAATAAACACCACACCTTAGCCTTCATTCAGTAAAACATATCTATAACACAACTGTGAGCATCTATCACAAATAATTTGTGAGCCTGCATCTATTGACTTAAGATAGCATAGAGAGAATTAAATGATATTTAGCATTTAAAAACTTCTATAAAAAGACTTACATAAAAAGTTATAGATCACATTTAAACAAGAGTTTAGAAAAACTGAAAAAAACCCAACCCATTATCAAATAAAGGCTTAAAGAACATGGTGAATGGTATTCCAAGTGGATAGGAACTGATTTCACTGAAGGATTGTTTTCAAAATAAAATTTTCCAAGTACAATTTACAAATTTGATTTGTACCATTCACCATGTAGAATTGCCAAACACTCACAAAATAAGTGCCAGAAAATGGTGAAAGGTGCGATGCAATTGGATGTCATAATGAACGTACCAAGTTTGAAATCAATCCAACATTAGATGTTTTTGAGTTGGCAATGTCCAGGTAGGGGGGGAAGAAAAAACATGAAAGAAAAAAGAAACAACAAATACAGTAATGATAATCTTCCTGCAGGAGGAGGTTCAAGCTGTGGAGATGATGAGAAGGTCAATTAGTAATGTGTAACCCGTGACTGGTGTATGCATATTACCTTCATTCCTGATCCAGTATATTAAACATTCGGACATACAGGTTATACTGTATTTAGGCATTCAGACAATTGCTGGCATAGTATATACACTCATCAGCACAACTACAACTACTGCTTTCATTATCAAAGCGTATTTTACTCTTTACAATTAAGACATGAACAGGACATGAGCTTTTCCTCAGAATTGGTTCTAGTTGAAATACTAGAGGTCAATATGCTTCATTGATTTATCCAGATATACAAGTACGTTTATAATTGTACTGAAGTTCCAAGCTTGTGTATTTTTAATAACATGCAAGTACAAAATTGTCAGTGATGTTTATGACAAAATGAGTAAATGAGAAAGTAGTTCTAGTAGATTAGCATTAAACCTAGGCAGCAAACTTGAGTCAAATGAAACAACAATAATGAAACACAATTTTAGCTTAGAACATATTAATGTTAATTGAGAGATATAAAACAAGATGAAAAACAAGAAACTTCTAATTCTAAATCTGTAAATGATACATATATATGCCTGTAGACATCATCATTAGGCAAAATATTTGGCTGAAAAAAGTTTGATACAGAGTTAACTTGTCAACATGTACATGGAACAATAAGAAACATTCCCAAGGAGATAAATCATTGATCTTATTGAAGGATTTTCAAGAAATAGGACATGTGGCAACATCCTGAGATGATTGAGTCAACCATCCCTTCAGACACAGTAGCAAATTGATGATGTCCACAGAAAGCTGCTGAGGTCAGGGAAAATGAAACAATTACAATCTTCCTACAAATAATCTTGCCTCTTTACAGCTGAATAAGCAAGTAAATGGAATAAATCTCAAATGGCATTTGTTTAAAAACATGGTTAATTTCCTGAGAAGCACCCGCAAATGAGTAAATGCAAATACAGGCTTGCCACTATAGGTTGAAGTATTGCAAGTTGTGTTTAATGCCATGACACACAAAAGCAGGTGGGTGGATTGTCTGGTTTGCCTACAAGCTGAGCCTATAGCGGTGGCTGACAGAACTGGTGAGCGCAAGCAGCTGGTGCCAAGCCACCACAGCAAATCTACATACAATGTTAGGATAAACTTGTGACAATAGAAGTGGAGAGAGGCTGGGACACTGGTGTCAACACACACACACACACACCCAAAAGCACACCCTCAGCATCTCTCCTCCACTTGTTGCCACAAGTCATCTTTTTTAACTTACCACTCCGCTGCACTTTTTAAGCATGCAGGGATAACAAAGGTGCAACACAGGTCACCAATAGCATATCGAGGGGAGAAGAAAGAAAGAGAGAGAGAAAAAAACAGTATGAAACACTGAGTATATATTACAAGGCTACACCCAATAAGTACTTTACATAATACTTAAGTTTAATATGTCAATACCACATGCTAATTATTTACAATACTCTGGGGCTAAATTCAAAAAGAAGTAAAATTTAGGAAAATTGAAATTTTGCAGGGGTAACAATTACAAAATATTATGCAGAACAATATTTCTTTGCTTTGAGAGCGATATGTGTTTTGCAGGATACAAAAAACCTTACTTCAAGAGCATAAAAATGATAAAAATATGCAGAAAGGCAGCAAATTTGTTGCAGCTCAGAACTTTAATACACTGATTTACCTGTAAATGTTAAGAAAAAGGAAAAGTCTTAGCAACTCTGAAAAGTAAGCTCAATCAAAGACAGAAGCATGATGCTTTGACATGTATGATGAAGCAGACAGAAATGTGCATCCTACAGGCCTCTATGTCATACATCCAACACCAATATCAAAGATATAACTGGGTGAGTGGGTGTGCGTACATGCCTGTATTTATTTCAGTATGTAAATTTTAAAATAGAAACATGATGAAATTGACTTTGCTGGTACTTTGACATTCAATGTTCCTCTTGGTTGAAGAATTTGAAGGAGCTGTCTTTGCATGGCAATGAATGTATGTGTGTATTTCTGACCAATGAAAAAGTCTTCCTCTTTCTGCCTTGCCCAATAGCATTGTCAAGAAAGGTTAATATAGCTACACAGCTCAGCTATAAAAATATTAATGAACAAAAACAAAACGGCTACGGTCACTAGCAAATGTGTGATAATGTTTTCAGTGACAATCTATTTCTAACAGAAAAAGCTGATTGCAAGACAGAACAGTAGCTGCTCATGCTGGGTCTAGGATGACAACACTACTAATGTAATAGCCAGGGAAGCGGCTAGCACACACAAAGGGGAACATATGTGAAGTGAACACCTCACCTTCTAGGGAATCATCTCCTTCAGTCATAAGCTCATCATCTGAGCATATGTTGAGGATGTTGACAAGCATTTCTGTCACTGGAAAAACAAACATGCCAGTTTATGTATTTGCAGGGGACGTAGGCTGGAGGTCTTCTGGCGCTGACAGATTGTAGATGATCTGCTTGTCTTCTCACTTGCCAGCAACTCCTGACATTCCTAGCCATTTCTGCTTACTTTATTCCATCTTCATTTTTCATCCAGTTACATAATCTGGTATAATTTTCATTCCATGAATAGAAATGTTTCGTCAAATGATAAGATCTATGCTCTAAACCACATTTTGTCTCAAGCAAAGTGAAAGAGAAACAGATCTTATCAGGTACAAAAATTCTTTTTACTACCCCCTCCCAATAAAAAAAAAAGTTTACACAGGTTACTGAGTTCTGTGAAAAATAACTGAAGATGTTTCAACTATTCACAGGTCTTTATTAAATATGCAACTCCTTATTGAATGTCCTTATAAACACTGTACATGATATTGTCCATGAAATGCTATGTAGTACTTGTACCTTTCTCCCCTACAAATGGAAGAGACCATGTGAACACATCCATGAAGTTTGGCAACCAGTACGGGTGCGGAGAGCAGTTGAACTGTCTGATGTTCATCACATTGTTTTCATACTTCAGTATGGCAGCTGAAACATGATTGTGACAGTTCAATGTGTATACATACAGTGTATGACTGACTGTAAGACAAAGGAATGTGTCAAGCACAGCATCACAGGGATGGAAATTAGCACCAGACCGCAGAAGTTTTGTTAATGTTGTAGGTATGCTCTGGTCTAGTAGAATTTCAAATATTTTGATAATTGTGTTAAACATAATTATTCTGGGTTAGTAGACATCCACGGTTAATTTCTATTTCTGCAAACAACATGTTAAGATATTGTATACAACATACAACTAATTTTCCATAACTAACTACTTACAAGATTTCTGATCTCTTTTCTATGATACTAACCACATTGATCTAAAAGGCCCTAATTATTTACTTCTGATAAGTTGAGGTAGCAGTGGTGGTGACCTCACTTATGAAACAAAGCAAATGTGGGCAATTGAATAATAGAAAAGACAATAATAATCAATGGATAATTGAGGATGTAAGCATCACTGCAGCAACTTACCTTTATTGTTGTAAACATCCAAATAGTTTGGTGCTGAGAATATTGTTATTAATGATGGAAAACCTGTTGTCTGACTTTTCCTATACATTCTGTACCTGAAATAGAACAAAGACCTTCCTTGTCATAAAACTGCAATGTCAACTTCAGGTTTCCAAGACAATGTAATTTAAAACACTTGCATCAGCATATGTTGACGATGAGAAAATAGCATGTTTATTGGTCTTTCACATAGAAGCACAAAAGGAGATAATTCAATCTGTACTTCATCTTCACAAAATGCAAATAGAAACTTAAATAACAGGTAACTTAACTTTCTATAATCACACTTATAAAATTTACCATATAGACTTGAAAATCTAATTATTGCTTACCCAGCGTCCTGTGCCTCATGTGCTCTGATTATTGACAACAAGTTGTTTTGTTGCAAAAAATCACAACATGCTGCATAGCTGCAACAGAAAATCATCAACATACAAATTCATTTGTTTTGTAACACATTGACATATTATTATTATATGCTCATTACATAATAAAACAAGGGTTTTAGCATGTCTGGTGTATCACCAATGACTGGAGGTGAATGGGATATTATCAAGTTCAAGATTATTCCACTTAGATTGGGATGTACATGTGTGTGTTTGTAACGGCTTACGGCATACATGGTATACAGACTCCAAGCCAACCAGTACTTGTTCCATCCCCTTAAAAAGCCAAGCAACAAGCAGTTTTACAAGTACAATCTTTGAAAGTTTTTTGGCATTATATGGCTAGGAATCCAAACCATATATTCTGCTCTCCAGACAGACAATATCCACTACATTAATGAGGTAGTATTATGAAATCTAACAATGAAATAATGTAAGAGAATGTAGAATATAGTAACATTTACCTGTAAAAATATGAGCAACCCCTAACTGTATTATGTGTGAAATGTTCTGTTGTTTTTTCATTTCCAAAATCTTCCAATGGATCTGACCACAATATATCACACATGGGACCGAATGCTGGAGGCTCCTTGAATCTGTCCAGCTACAAGAATAAAATTCAGTTGTGGAAAACAAACACCTATGGACTACAAAACCAATGAAGAAAAATAATTATCTAGTATCAGTCTGAATGGGTTGGAATATTAAGTGCACGGTCTGAAAATATAGAGATAAATATTTCATATGCAATTAATCAAGAATATGGCATTTCATTAGCAAAACACAGAAGAATTATTAATGCCAAGTTAACAATAGATGCTGTTTTTGGTTGAACAATATTCAACTTACCTTTCGGATATCTTCCAAATTGTGAATTTCTGGTGAAAGCCCCCCATGGACACAGAGAAACTGCTGATTCATTAAAGCTGCTAGTGGCAGACAGTCAAAGGATTCCATGCAGGCATCATATACCCTTTCTGTGTACTTTATTTTACCTAGAAAATAAGTTACAATGAGAAATGAAAAATGTGTGGCCTAACATCACTTACATATGTGTGAATTGTTTTGGATTTTGATACTCTACCTGAAAAACAACAACACCCCATGGGTACAAAAATTGAAAAAGCAAACCTTTCTTTAAACATATTAGATCAGAATATCAGGTACAATATATCGCAACTCTAAAGTTTGAAAGATTTGTTTTTCACACATCAACATTTAACTATAGAATTAGAGGATACTGTTTAAAAATACTTACATTCTTGTTTAAATGTGAAATACTCTGTTAGATGCCTACATTCGTGGTTTCCTCGTAAGAGGAAAAATGTGTTTGGATACAATATTTTCAAAGCCCACAGGTATAATACACACTGAAACAGAAAGAAAAAGACAATTTAACTATACAAGTTTTACCTGCAAGCTTCTGCACCAAACACCAAAGAAGCCCTTATGAAAACATGACATAGAACAAGGTACCTAAATAGGATACACACAGAGCAAGGAACCACAGGTACACACCAGCTCATTTCAGACTAGTAGTTCATGAAACAAATTACACTACGTTGGACAGAAAATAATACCTCAGGATCAGCTTGCCTTGCTTTGTCTAGTGACCATTTCCATCAACAAACATGTGGCAGTGAAAAGTAGCCAAACCATGAAACATTTCTGTAAATTTGAGTCAATATTCAAACAGTAACACAAGACCTGTGTCATGTCTCAGTTGAAAGTTGCATTTTACAGTTATGTTGATGCCATGTCACCGTACAGTACTTGTTTTATAATGATATTTGATCTATCAATAGAATACTTGTGTTGGACAGTATGCGATGCATCAGATGTTTGATGAATTATTACACTTTTAACAATACACAATACCATTTGTCAGTTCACTGCCTTAGACATTGTCCAAACTACAGTCATTACAATGCAAACATTTTCAATATTCATGACACAAAACCATATCAACATAAATTCAACATCTTTGCATACTTTGACCTGGGGATCTATTCAACTAATGGTGAATGTGTTTAAACAAATGAACAGAGCAAACATATGGATACATTATCACGCCCCCTTCATTCTCCCTCCTCTCCAAAATAATGAGCAATAAAATAATGAAAACAAGTCCTATTAATGAGAGCACTATTTAAGACTGGATAAAGTGATTGATAATCGGAAATATCGTCGATTGGAAAAATTGTTAATGATTATCGATATGAAAAGTGTTATTGACAACATCATACATTAACTTTTGTGACAAAAACAAGTCTTAATTTTCTCACACAACCAACAAATTTAGGACTTTATTCATGGGCTGCTTCTAAATTATGTTTGGGATGCTTAAAGTTACTTCTCCCTAATATATTGATAATCAATTGAGTGATATTTAGTTAACAATTATCAATCTCTATTATCTAAATCAATAGCCAACCCTAGTGCTACTACTGAAATATTTTTATTTATTTATTTGGGGGG